>JZKD02S1707504.1:380567-439841 GCA_000966675.3 Picea glauca
GAGGAGGTTATGAAGGCTCTTGACCTTTTTCAGTTTTTTTGGTCATATTCCAAGGGTGCTACACTTCCCATTTGTGTATTCTCTTTTCCGTGTTCTTTGCACAATATTTTTCGTGTCATGAAGCTGGTCCTGAAGCGACTAGGTGGCTGGAGAGTTGGGAGGGGACAAAGGATCTAGGTGTGAAACAGATGCCAAATTGGCTAAAGGTCTTGGGTTGTTGTTCAGTGAGTCCCCTGAGCAGTCCAGCTCGTCCATTGTGTTGGCAAGGGATGCAAGAAGGAGCAGGAGAGATGCGGGAATTTGAGTCGAATAAGCTAGGGAGGAAGACGAGGTGGCCTAATAGGAGGAGGATAATAGGGAGGGAGTGGGCAGGGGATGTAGGACCCGGTAGGGTCGGTTTGGTAGGGAGGTTGGTCAGCCTTTGGACTTCCTTCATAGCCAGGGCATCTCCGGGATAGTGGGAGAGCAAAAACGCGACAGGAACAGAGTAAGGAAGGACAAATGCAGAGCAGGGAAAGGCTGGGTAGGAACCCAATATCTGAGAAGAAAAATAAGGAAAGAATGAGTCATCTGGACCTTCTGGAGCAATTTAAATAAGTTGGGCAACTGGCGAGGTTCCATAAATTGCCGCACACGCAGAGTAAAGGCACAGTGAGGGTGCTAGTCCATCAAAAGGATGTGAAAGTAGAGCAGGGTGCACTGAGAGTAATGGTGCCATGCCTCGAGCGAGTTGAACTTGAACTGATTAGGCATTTGAGAGTGAGTGGCACGCAGTCTTCACATCATTGGCGCAACGGAGTATCGCTCTTGGCTTCTCTGGTCAACACATGTTCTCTACTAGCACCCCATATGGGGGAAAGGGAATAAATGTGAAGGAGTACAAACACGTGGGTAGCAAGGTGAAGTACATGAGTATGTGGGCAAAAAATTGGGGAAAATAGTGGTAATGTGAATTACATAGGTTTCTTGACAAAAAACAACAAAAACAATAGCATTCCTGCACACAATAGAAATTGAAATTTATGAAATGAAACGTTCCTGAATATCATAATTTATACATACAAAATATGTAATTTTACAAGGCCGAGTCTTGATTCAATAGTTAGCGAGATTTTGGATGGTGGCTTCTCGGGATGTTTCTGTGCTTCTATTCCCTACAAAAAGAAATGATAGTTCCATGATTTACAAATTGATAATCAGAGTTGCGGACTATTAGAATCTTAAGGGCATGGTGCCCAAAAATTT
This sequence comes from Picea glauca, assembly GCA_000966675.3. NCBI lineage: Eukaryota > Viridiplantae > Streptophyta > Pinopsida > Pinales > Pinaceae > Picea > Picea glauca. The sequence continues at coordinate 381,813 of JZKD02S1707504.1, forward strand.
TAGCATTTCTGAAGTACTATTCTTTAGATATGATTTGCATACGGTCATGGAGAAAATACACAAAAATAGTAGTAACGCACTGGTGTGCTAAAATTCGGGCTTTGTTGTTCCCTGGCCCACAAATTGCACCCAGAGTTCCACGACATACAATTTGAAAATTGGAGTTGTGGACTATTTGATATTTAAGGGTGTATGTATGTTACAAAGAAGAGCTACTAGATACCAAATATGTAATTTGATTAAGTAGATATATAGACCATTGTGGTTGTTGGGATAGCAGGCTGAAAATTGTGCTCCCATAGGTTCGTTTGTGCTCCCACAGGTTCGTGAACAAAAGCATAAAAAGACTACCAATACATACCTAGTTTTCTTTAAAACAAAGGCACGGGAGCTTCATTCCAGGTTGTTGGGGTGGTGGGCTGAAAATTGGGCTATTGTTGTTCCATCGTCTACAAATAGCACAGAGAGTTCCGCGAAATACAAATTGAGAAGCGGTTTTGTGGACTATTTGAGTTTTTGGATCGCGGGTTCTTGTGCTGTCAGGATGAAAAAAAAAAATTTGTTGTTCTATGCCCTACAAATAGCATTGAGAGTTCTGCAATATACAAATTGACAAGCGGTCTTGCGGAATATTTTAAATTTTATATCACGGGTTCTCGAGCTAAGGGGCTGAAAATTGGCCTTTTGGTGTTCCGTGGCCTACAAAAATGAAATATGTAATTTGATGAAGTAGATATATAGAGCATGCATGTAAGCTTCATTGCGGGTTGTCGTGATTGCAGGTTAAAAATTGGGATTCTATTTTTTCGCGTCCTACAAATACCACCGAGAGTTCCGTGATATACAAATTGACATGCTAGTTTGAGGACTAGAATTTTTGAATGGCGGGTTCTTGGTCTAGCAGAATGCAAATTGGGATTTTATTGTTACGTGGCCTACAAATAGTCCGTAGAGTTCTACGATATACAAATTGACAATCGAACTTGTGGGCTATTTGAAATTGAAGGCGCTCGTGTTGAACAAGTTTAGCATTCCCGAATTAGTTTTCCGTTTTACATATGCTACTGGAGTAAAAGAAAAATAAGTAGTACTGACGTCTGTTACATAGGTTGGTGGAGAAAAGTATGAAACAAATATGATTCCCGAATTAGTTTTCTTTAAAAAAGTGGCTTTTCAACTTAGGCATTTTTTGGATCATGGGTTCTCGGGCTGGGGACCTGAAAACTACACTTTTGTTCTTTCGTTTCCTACAAATAGCACCAGCAGTTCCGCGATATACAAATTGAGAATCAAAGTTGTGGAGTATTTGAATTTTAAGGAGCTCGTGTCCCAAAAATCCAACATCCATGAATTAGTTTTCTTTACATAGGTTTTACATACGCTGGCGGAAAAGATGGCAAAAATTATAGTACCGGTGTCTGTTACATAGGGCGGTGGGAAAAAGGATGAAATAAATAGCATTCTTGAATTAGTTTTCTTTAAAATACGGGCTCCTCGACACAAGAAATTCAAATTTATGAAATTATAGGTTCCTGTAGACCATAGACTATATATAGAAAATACATAATTTTTTAAAGTAGACATTTAATTTTATAGATATGAAATGTGTACTTTCATAAAGTATAGGGATGAGATTTTACAGAACAACGATGAAGCTCTCATTCCATGTCCTACAAAGAGCAGGCAGAGATACGCGGTGTACAAATTGAGAAGCGGGCTTCCAGACTATTTTAATTTTAAGGGCCTTTGTGACAAACATTGTGCAAGACATGTTGCAAAGATGTAAGAAATGAAAGTCTCTTTACATTTGAGTAGAAATAAAGTAGTGAACACAATTTTACGACATTTATATTAAAAAATAATAAAATGTGTTACATATTGCTGAAAATTTAAAGAAACACACACACACACACACATATATATATATAAGTGAAATCTGATATATGAAATTTGAATAAGTTATTTATCTCATAGTCCATTCTAAAAATGAAAAATCTAGGAACACATCAAAGCAAGAGGAAAACTAGCCTTCCTGAATTAGAGCATAGATGAAACCCTCATTCCATACTTAGCCAGTTTTTGGATCGCGAGTTCTCGGGCTAGGGACCTGAAAAGCAGGTTTCTGTTGTTTCGTGAACTTCAAATAGAATTAAGAGTTCTGTGATGTACAAATTGATAATGGGACTTGCAGACTATTTGAATTTCAATGGGCTCGTGTCCCAAAAATTTAACATTTGGGAATTACTTTTCTTTACATAGGTTTTACACACGGTGGTGGACAAATGTACAAAAAATATAGTACCAATGTCTGTTACACAAGGTGGTGGACAGGAGGACCAAATAAATAGCATTCTCGAATTAGTTTTCTTTAAAACAGGGGCTTGTGGATACAAAAAATTGGAATGTATCAAACTATAAGTTCCTAGAGAGCATAAATTGTACATAGCAAAAATGTAATTTTTTAAAGTAGATATTTACTTTTATACATACGAAATATGTACTTTTATAGAGCATGTACAGAGACCTCATTCTATATAGTGTGATGGAGCCTAGATTACATAGGCATTTTTTGGATTGCGAGTTGTCGAGATGGCGGGCTGAAAATTGGAAAAAAATGAAACATGTTACATATTCCTGGAAATTTAAAGAAACCTGTATATGTCTGAAATATGATATGTCAAATTTGAGTGAGTGATTTATGTCATACTTTATTTTGAAAAAGAAAAAAAAATAATACAGATAAAATAAACATAATGACTTCACATTCAACATAGCTGAAGATAAAAAATCCAGGAAGACATAAATATATAAGGAGACAAAATAATAGTTTTATTTGGAATATATGAAAAAAATAATAGTTTGTTACATATCCATGGAAATGTAAATGTGTTTATCATATAGACTTGGATTGGGGCTCCCACTGACCATAACAGAAATATGTACAAGAAATAGGAGTGTGGAAAGAAGTTGGACACACTAGAATGTAATACTTGAAAAGTAGAAATGGGAAGATCATTTTTTTCCTATAGATTTCTACTCAGAAAAGGAATAATTGGATTGATAAATAAAGGACTATCACTATACACTTACAGGGATGGTACATATAAGTAATTTTTTTTGTTTGGTTGGTGATGTCTTTGCCTGCTTGTTTTTTGTGGGCAACCTGCTTCAATAACTGGATTGATACACAGAGGATTTATGCATTTGCCTGTTGGATTTAGTGGCTGATCCACTTCAAGTTCTCTTCAATATAGCTTCTCAAGGGGGCGACGTTGATGTCATTGTGGATTCGAATGTTGAAAAAATTATTTTCTAATTCGCTTAGATCAATTGAAAGTTTACATAGACCTTCATGAATGTCTCCATTCTGTAGAAAATACCTGACTAGCCAGTTGTCCACCTCTTCTTCATGATATTCAACAATTCTGTAAAAAATTTCTGAAGACAAGGCCTTCAAATTATCAAATTGTTGATCAAAATCTTGCTTGGTTAACGTCAGCGAGTTGAGGATTAAGATGGGGTCCTAGAAGCCTTTTGTATTTTCTGCTTAGTCTATTTTGGTGAGCTTTGTGAATAATGTTTCTTTCTTATCTATTGCTTGCTCACACGATTGCACGATTAGGTACAGGTTCATCACTTTTTGTTTCCAGCATGATTCTAATTGAGTGAACCTTTTTTTTTACGGGAGATCATGTTGTATATAACTATGACTAGCTCCTGAATCAATTAAAATAACAATGGTTTGGTTGTTGATCATACCTTCCACTTCAATTATATGAGACTGATACTCTTCTTTCTTTTTGTCCAGGGCTGCATAGATCCTTGGTACATTTCTACCCATGTCCTCCACGGTTTCATCTTGATGTACATTGTGCACAGTCCTCCCTTTTTCACCTCCGTGAGGACAATATCTGAACATATTATCTCATTTACAACCCCAACATTGAATAGGTGGTTGCCTTGGCCTTTGACCCCTTGTTTCAATCATTCTGGGTTCTCTAGGGTTTTGTTGTCCATGAGGATTATTTCTAAAGAATGGTGGATTAGTTCCCTTCTTCCTTTGATCTATCTTGAATTTCTTCTTGTCTTCCCAAGATTTTTGGAAAGTTGGCCTTGCTTTCTGCTGATCATATATGCATTTAGCTCACCTTATGGTATCCTCCAATCTCTTGGGATCATCATACTATATTTTCTCACTGATGAATGATGGTAATACCTCTGAATCTTAATTGTCTCATCCTTGATGAAAGAGACATAATTCAACAGTTCTAAAAACCTTCTTTCATATTCATCTATGGTCAAACTCCCAAGATTGAGTTCAAAGAACTCTTTCACTTTCTTGTCATAGTATCTCTTAGTCAAGTATTTCTTCTCAAAATACTTCTTGAATTCCCTCCTAGTAACACTTTTCTCTTTAATGTGTTTCACCTGCACAAGTTGATCCCACCACATGGATGCCTTTCCTTTGATTTGATAGATGGAAATTCTACCTTTTGCATGAGAAGAATAGTTATACAATTGAAAATAATTTCTCATTCCCAACAACCATGTTTCTTCATCTTCATCCTTCTTTTGCTCACCGTCAAATGTAGGAGGTTTGATTTTGTTCATTTATCCTCACATTTCATCCACCCCAAACCTCTTATGATTTCTGATAGGGGATGGACTTGACCTGTTGTTTTATCTCTTATTGGAATGCCTCAGGGAGTGGTGGTGATGTCTGATAACACTTGTTTATCTTATTTTCTCCTCAGAAAGCTTGTGACTTCTAGATTTGCTTGAGCCACTCTCCTTATCCAATTTCTTTTCTATTTTGTTCAATCTCTTCATTAACTTCATGTTGAAGTCATCCTTCTACTCCTTGGCTCTTATAATCCTTTCATTATCATCTTTATGGCTTTGGACATCCTTCTGCAAATTTTTAATGGTCTCTTCCATATTCTTGTTTTCATCCCTTCCTTCTCCATGTCCATTGGAGTTTGTTCCTTCAATGCCCAAATGGACATCCATCCCTCTGATTTCATCTTCCTGACTGTAAGTACCTCGTGTCTCTTCCATTACTCTAGACTATACGTTTATCTTGATCTGATCTAATTTTCATTAAATCTGCAAAATGTGCATCCAACAAAACTTTGTTGGGCTAATTGTTTCAACAATTTCCTGAAAATATGAACCATTCTGGTTCAATAATTTATATCATAATTCTTTCTTTTGATTTCCTAGAAATTTGAATGCCCAGATCAATTTTCTAGGTGGACATTTAGATTCCACCATCCAATACCTGTCCAACACCTTATCCCATTTTCAATTTCAAGTCTTGAGCAGAAAGTCATAGTTATTTAGAAATTGCCCATTATTTTTTTTTTCTTCTGTCCATTTTTTTCAACTTGGCGCAACTCTGTGCTGTAATTAAGCATTTTTCACCTACTGCATTGGATATTTTGTAGGATCTCAAGTGGGTTTCCTCATATACACATTATGTACATTCTTTCCAAGATTCACCTCATTCTGGGTTCTGGGATGCTAGTTACAGCCTGCTAAAGTTCTAGGCCAAAATACCATTTTGTAACTAATATGCTACAGGTACCTTCTTTTCTATATTAAACACTTTTAACATGCCCAGAAATTTAATTCAAATATTGGAATGTCTTCTATGTTTCAATATCTTTCCATTGACTACTCATGTGCCTCAATCTGATTCCGGAGAAGAAAGTTATGGATCTTTGAAGTTAGATGGGTCTTAAAATTTACCCTCCATTGTTTGTGTTGTAACTTTCTCATAAAAGCTTTGTTTGACGAACGATTTACACCATTAGAAATCTCTCTACAAGCTATTTTATTTGAGCTATAGAGACATCATGTACCTTTGGTACAACTTTGTCTCGTGGTTTTATAGTTGCTAAAAACTCTCTTGAGGGCCTCAAAAATGCACTGCAAAAATATGACGTTCAAATAATATAAAACGTCGCAGAAAATCACTGGTTTTCAGTTATTGTTCACCCTTAAAATGACTTCACGTGAAAAAATTCCAATCTGTGCACCTGTATTTACCATGTGCATCAACAACATAAGGTAAATCGTGCTTCACGCACTTTAATACCGCTATGTATCACTTCTTTGTCGCTCTAATAACTTGCGCACAGTTTTGTATCGCGCGCCAATATCCACCTCCCACAGTTTTGCGAAGATGTGCTGATATTCCATGCACATTTCACTCAACGTGCTGCGCCATAAAAAAATTTAGTCTTCCCCCACCGCGCATCAATTCTCTGCACGCATCATTAACAAAACTGTCACATAACCACATATACTCACATTGCGCACGCACCAACAATTTTCTCTGCGCTCATCCAATACTGTGCACACCATGCACACCATAATTATGTGTGTGCACACCGTGCACACATTATTATTTGTATGTACACTGTGCACTACTAAATTTAACGCATTCTCTTGTATGCAAACATTTTTCCATGCGGTGTCGCTATTTAGAGCGCACACCCGCACACTAACATTTTTCCGCGCAACAAAAAAAGTTAGCGCGCGCACAAGCACGCCATTAGCTTGTTGTGCAGTGTCAAATTTTACCTATCACAATCTTTTAACTGCGCATCATGTATTTTTAGTACGCCTACTTGTGCACATTCATTTTTATACGCATGAATTCCTCGTGAATTTCGTTGCAGAAATTGGGGCTTAACTTTTTCCCAATTTACCATAGACATTATACAACCATGAAATTCGTTCAACTTTGTCTCGATAACACCAATTCAACCTCTGTAACAAAAAATCATTGTGGGTTGACATTTCTGGAACGAATTTACCCAAAATCAATTCACGAATTAGGAATTTTAATTACAAACTCGCTCCAACTAACATGGCTTCACTGGAACTTCAAATTTGACCAATTCCAGGTCTGAATTTGCTAGAACAGATATTAAAACAATAATATCTCACCACTTGGCCGAATTTCACCATTTTATCATGAATTTACCAACCAAAATTGGGGCTTTTCCCAATTCCGCGTTGTTGCTTCTAAAATTTACCATGGACGCTCTGCAACTCGAAAGTTGGCCACTTTGAAATAAATCTTTTGTGAATATTTGCTTCAAATGAACTTTTCTGACCCATCCAGACTCAGTGTTGAAAAATTGGCTTTGATACCATGTTGTAATGTCCCCGACCATCCATGTCGGGCCACGCTACATGCGAGAATGCTCTTACTATTCTCTCTGCGGAACATATTGTAACATACCCAACATCCAACTGAGCTATGCCACATAAATATTTTGAACTGCATGCAATTAAAATATATACACACAAAAATCTTTCGGAAGCATTATATATGAAACGTAAAAATATACATACATCTGTAAATACATAGATTCACACTAAAATAGCAGTAAACATATACATGCAGCATATACAGGAAATACCCATAAAAATAAACACAGTTATAATCGCACATATGATAACCCATACAAATAAGCACGTAAATAATAATGCAACATGTAAATTTATCACACAATTGGCACTTATCTTGGTAATAATGTCACCAACTGCATGAAGACCTTCCAGAAACTTCCCAGCCTTAGACGACACTATTCATCACTCTCAACAGTTAATCACCCCTGAGTTGTGACTAAACTCCACCCGGTTAAAGGGATTCCTAACCAGGTAAAGGCTCATGAACAACAGGAAAGACTTCATCTCAAGTGCCAAATCAAACTAACAACCTACAGTCCCTCATTCCCCACATGCCTGTCCCACCCAGGAAGTGTGCCCCTTCTCTGCTCAATAATCCTTCGGCTGCCCCACTTCCTTTCCGTGATTCAGCAACAGGACAGACAAGAAGTCTCAGAGTACTGTAGTTGCAGTTTATCACCTTCAGGAAATCAATTCCCAACAATTATTTCATCTAGAGAATTTATCATGGGCCTCACAACCTACCTCTTCAATATCCCATGGGCCTAACAACCTGCTTCTTTAGTTCCGCTCCCAAGTTAATCATCTACACGAACAAAGAATGGCTATGGATATAGGTTCAGATACAATGAAATGTACGTATAAAGGATAACTAACTGTGTGAGTTAAATGATCATGGATTCCTAACTGAATGATGGAAGGAATGATGGATAGAATGATGGAAAAGATCCCAGGAAATGAACTAAGTCTCAACAATATGTATGCATGTCCCCAACTTGACACTTGTCATGTTGGGAGTTACTTTGGCCCACTTTTCCCCAAATTGACACTTGTCATGTTGGGAGTTACTTTGGCCCACTTGTCCCCAACTTTAGAACTTAGGATAAAATAATTATCCATACTTTATACTTAAGAAATATTAATATAATATTCATTTTTGGTTTAAGCTCCCTAGATTAGCTCTTTTCCTTAACTTTTAGGCCCCTCCCTTTCCCTAACTAGTGGAGTTTAGTCCCCCATTTCTTTTATTGTGGTCGGTCTACGCGCAACGATGTATTTTATATTAATCATGAGACACATACAAAAATAGGTGCACTCGCCTTCAACATCTAGCCTCTCCGGCCTAATCAAAACATACGCATCTTAGCTTATAATAGCTGGCTCACCAACCTATAAAACATAGCATATACACAAAGGCTCGATGGCCTCAATATCGCGCGTAATTATGATGTTGGCATGTGGTATCCTAGAATGTGCACACTTCATCCTTTTACTGCGTAGTACATGCGTGCACTATGGCATGAAAGGTGCATACAAAATTATATCAAACAACTCACCATCTTAAGTATAATTTCATTTACATTTACCATTGGGTTCCGCCTAGGATATTACAATATCGAATTATCAATATTCGTTGTCTTTTACACAATATAGTTCATTGTCCTTTAAAAGGAATCACAGTCTATGTCATCGTTGTCCCTTAAAAAGGAATTGATCATATTTAAGGAAATAAAAAGGAGTTAACAACAATATATATAGAAATTGTTGTTACTAAAATTTCTATAAGTATATCTTTGCTAACAAATAAAAGGCTATACCAATACACAAATATATCACTGTCATGCATATTATATAAAATCGTTGTCCAATATTTACCTTCAACAAATTAAATCGCTATCCAATCCAGAATTTTGTCTATTAATATCATTGTCTTGTAGAAATATTAGCAAATGTAGAAGGAAATTAGCAAGGAAATTAAAGGTATCTCATTGCCATGATATCGCTAAGTTAAAATCCTAGTGGTAAATTCACCAAGGTAAAATCACCCAGAAATTAAATCGATGTCAAATGATGATTCTAACACACTGTCAAACATTAATTCGTTATCCAAGATTGCTATTAATTAAGGAAGATTCACTTTCTAACAATACTATCTATCAATTATACTATCTAACCAAATGGTGTTCATTAAATGTAATAAATTTGCAGTCCAATAAATGGTAAATTCGCAGACTAAAAATGTAATAGTTCACTGGTGAAATCACAGTCAAATAAAGTGTAAATTCACAGTCTAATAATTGTAATATTTCAAGGTCTAATAATTATAAATTCGTTGTCCAAAAATGTAATAGTTCACAGTCTAATGGATGGTAAAATCATAGACAAATAAAGTGTAAATTTGGAGTCCAATAATTGTAATATTTGGCAGTTTAATAATTGTAAATTCCCAGTCCAAAAATGTAATAGTTCATAGTCTAATGGATGGTAAAATCGCAGAAAAATAAAGTGTAATTTTGTAGTCCAATAATTGTAATATTTCGCAGTCTAATAATTTAATAGTTCGCAGTCTAATGGATGGTAAAATCGTAGACAAATAAAGTGTAATTTCGCAGTCCAATAATTGTAATATTTCACAATCTAATAATGTAATAGTTCACCGTCTAATGGATGGTAAAATCACAGTCAAATAAAGTTTAAAGTGCCATGAAACTCTTAGTGTTCTTGCTGCCTAAAGTGCCACAAAACTCTTACTGTTCTTGTTGTGTAAAGTGCCACAAAACCCTTAGGGTGTTTGCTATGTAAAGGATGGGTAAATCGCCCAGAATTTAGTGGTGCGAAGGATGAGTAAAGATTCCAAGAAAACTCAGAGATACTCAATCACAAGAAAACACAGAGATTTGGCATTCAAAACTCATAGGTTTAGCAAAGTTTAAGCAATTAAAAATGTAGAGAAAATCATAGTTTTAATCAATCAAGACGCAGAGATACTCATTCACAAGGAAGGAGAAACGATTAGAGATTAACCATAAGAGAAAAACGCAGAGCTATGTAAGGGATATATAATTGGGCGAAAATTTATCCTTCACTTGTTATCCATGCACAAAAAAACATGGCATTTGAATCTATACGTCTTTAAACACTGAAGTGACAACCGTTGATTCGACTCTTGGCCGACTTCTTAGGCACAGACTAATAACTAAAGAGATAAGGGAAAAACACAAATTTCTTCGTAATAATCAATAAAACAAACAAAGATAACTCATTGCTATCGGGGTTTGGGCTCGCCATGGGAAATCAATTAAAACTATAGAGAGCAAAAGGCTGGGATGAATTTAAGATCTTGATTATAAAATGTTGAATAAAATATAATATTTACACAATAGAAGTACAGTATTGAAAGTGCGGGAACAATATTAAACTAACATTCAAAAATATACGCTTGCGTACCATATCCAAATGTGAAAGCTCTGAGTCGTTCTCCCGCGAGTGATATGTCTATCTCTCGCATGTCAATCGATGTGACCTCACCGGTAACTCCCATCCAATGCTAGGGGTACTCTTCTCCCCCCTAATCCCCTCAAGCCACAAAGGGGCCATGCACACAATACCAGAGAATTGTTAGCACCCATATCGCCTCGCAATTTTGAGCTACCACTCGTTACCCAAGTTGGGTATCCCAACTACCACAAGAGAAAGTTCAATCAAGTAAAATTTCAGCAGCATAACATTACGCCAAAAGATGAGATCCATACTCCTCCTCCATCTTTTTTTTAGAGTTTTCAAGAAATTAGTTTCTCAAATTCTCATTAAATTCCATTTTCATTTAATTAATTAGGAAAAACCTCCCCCGTACACATGTTGCCCGATCCCCTAGTTTCACTATAAAATTAATTTTATTAAATAATAAAGTATTCCTATTTCCCTCACCCACCTAAAAGAATTCCTAAAAATGCTCCTTGCTGTACTAATATTCCCTTACAAATCTTAAATGAATTACCCCTTACATAATTCCTATTTGAGTTCATAATTAACAAGTTCCCAAGGCAATAGTCCTTGCTAAGTTAGACATTCATATTTTTCTTTACGTTTCCCCTTTTCTTTACATTTCCCCTTTTTCCTTGTTAACTAAAAATCAATTTAGCAAGTCTAGAAAAAAAAATACCATTTACCCTTTTCGTTATTTAATTAAAATTAACTTATAAAGTATAGATAAAACAACCATTTACTCTCTTTTCTTTTTAACTAAAAATTAAATTAGCACATGTAGATAAAACAACGATTTCTGTTTTTAAAATTTTAATCCTCCATTATAATTTTGACCTTAATAAATTAATTTGAATTTCTTACCCCCATTCTTGTTACATGTTTATTTATTATTATTATTATTTTGACCACATGTTCTACTTACACTTAGGTTTTAATTTCACTAGGCTGGGCGACTTTTTTATTAGGGAAAATTGTTTTTAAATATTACTTATCACATCATTCATTTTAAGGCCGACTAGGTTTATTCACTTACCTATTGAGATCACGACGTTCCCTTCAGAACGCACTACGTGCTCTAAGGGTGCCACTCACCTCTTTCCATTTCCCATACACTATGTACCCTTCAGGATGCACTATGTTCTCCAATGGTGCCACTCACCTCTTTCTGTTTTCCTTGCGCGACTTGCCCTTCAGGATGTACTACATTCTCCAAGGGTGCCACTCGCCTTTTGACTGACTTTGGTAGATGACAAAAACCCCTGGACTCAATACTCTTCTAGGTGATCTTGTGGGAGACTAAGGGCCTCTAAGGAATAAATCCCTTGCCTTATTGCATGCCCCTTAAAATCATCGTGAGTGACTATCACAATCTTCCCTCATGGCATTGTGGGTCTTCTCGCACTAGGTAATAGTTAACCTATAGTTCGAGCCACGACTAGAGTGCTAGTAGGTTGTGGCAGGGTTGTTGCCACAACTCTCCCTCAATATCTCTAGTTGTCCTGTGTGACCCCTATACTCCAAATGTGAGTCTGGTCGGCAAGCTATTGCCAGCCTACATCCATCAACGAATCATGTCAACAAAAATAATCAATCATCATAAAATCTAATCATATGTACATGTGTCACATTAATAACATTCAAACACAACAGTCCACTCCCTAACTTGATCCAGATTCTAAGGGGTTTCATTGATGCCTCTGTATCCTCAATGTCCCAAGTCATGCACACTCAGGAGAAGCCAGTCAATAACACTTATCTATGTGAATACAATAATTAACATATCATCAATCCATAATGTATCATAATCATAATCGAATGACCAATAGTAATATAATATGAATCACTTGCAAGAAAGTGTCCTTAAAGAATAATTTCTCTCGGTGCGTGCAAGAGAGGGATGTTACACAAGCATGTTGCAGATGTACAAAGCCTGATGTGTGTCCAGAGGAATCTCCAAGCAAGAGGGAGAAGACTATGACAAGACACTTGCTCCAGTAATTGAAGAAATAGTTCCAGTATATTCTGATATAGTATGAGACTTAGGGGGAGCAATCCCTATATTTGAGAGTGATTTATCTCCAGTGCCACTTGGTGAAGTACGTTAGTCAGGCCATGGAGACATGACTACACTACCAGATAGAGTTACCTCCATGAAATAAGAAGAGATACTTTCAATGTCATTTATTGAGACACTATCAATTTCAAATGAAGTTGTTGTTGTGATAGAGTAGAAGAGTTGCCATAGTGAGAATGAAGCAAGTCATTCTCATCTTTAGAGCAGCTATAGATAGAGAGTCCCAGTTCCAGAAGGAACAGTTGTAGAAAGAGAAGAGGACATACTCTCGGGTAATGAAGATAGATAGTGTTTGGAAGAAAGCACATAGAGCTAGCACATTATTTTGCAGATTGAGTTGGACCTAATCAAGTGTACTAGGTTTGTACAAAGTGATGTGAAAATTTGATTTGAATTTAAATATAGAAAGACTCATTTCTGCAAGATGAAGCGAGCTCATAGAGCTTGGTATGGTAGAATTGACATTTTCCTGACGAGCTTGGGATTTACCAAGAGTAAATCTGATTCTAACCTTTACTTAAAGGTTACGATCCAATTATGTTATTGTTGTATGTGGATGAATTATTCTTAACTAGAGAAGAAACGATCATCACAAAATTGTAAGAAGAAACTCATTGCAGAATTTGAGATGAAAGACCTAGGCCTGACGCATTGTTACTTAGGTATTCAAGTTTGGTAGAGCCCAAAGAAGATCTTCCTTAACCAAGGGAAGTATGCAGTTGAAATATTGAAGAGGCTTGATATGTTGGAGTGTAAATCCATGAGCACACCCATGGAAACAAAGTTGAAGCTCTTGGTAGACACTTCGTCAGAATTGGTTGATGTTACTCTATACAGACATATTATTGGTTCATTGATGTATCTGATGAACACCAGGCTAGATATATGTTTTTTTGTGAACAACGTGAGTCAGTATCTAGTAGAACCCATACATGTTCACCTTGATTATGAAAAACATGTGATGAGATACCTTAAGGGTACGTTCAATTTTGGTCTTTTTTATACTAGAGATGATGACTTTAGATTGTATGGATATACTGATTCAAATTGAGCTGGAAGTTTTTCCGATAGAAAAAGAACTTTAGGATATTGTTTCTATCTCGGGTCAACCATGACTTCATGGTAGAGTAGGAAGCAATCCAGTATTTCTCTCAACACGACAAAAGCATACTATATTGCAACATGTTCTGCTAGTTCTGAAGCCATACGGCTTCAGATGTTGTTGAAAGATCTATTTGATATGAAGATGGAAGCCACCGTGATCCTATGTGATAACCAGAGTTGTATAAGGATGATGTGTTCGATGATGAGTCAAATAAAATAGAGATACAATATCACTTCATTCATGATATGATGCATAGGGGAGCTTTAAAACTCCAATATGTTGGCATAGATGAGCAGTTTGCAGACCAAGCCTCTGTCTCGTGTAAAGTTTAAATACTTTCGAGATAAGCTTGGTATAGTCTAAAAGGACATCCCTCTAAAGGGGGAGTGATGCTAATGATACTATGGTATCCTAACCAACATTGGGTAGATTAGTTAGTATTTTACATCCTAGGGGACTGATCATCCCTAGACAGATACCGAAAGTCTGGTAAGGATGGTCTATCAGAGTACTTGTGCATGTATATGGTAGCTATGGTCAGTAGTGGTAGATCCATTATGATTTTTACAATCCTAGAGAATATTATGATTCCTAGGAAGATCCTGAAGGTCTGGTAAGAATATTTTTTTAGAGTACCACATGGTAGCTACATTAGGATTTTATATCCTAGGGAATCTTATGATTCGTGGGAAACTCCTTAGGGACTGTCAAAGTACCAAAAAATTTTGTAAAACCTGCCTCATTCTGTTGCATATGTTGATGTTGATGTTGTTCCATCCTTGTGTTGATGTTTATGTTGTTACATCCTTGTGTTGATGCTAATGTTGATACAACCTTGTGCTAATGATTTCCATCCTCATGCTAATGTAATATTGCTCCAGCCTTGTGTTGTTGTTGCTATAGCTTCATGTTATTGATTTTGATACTTCAACTTTTTGTTGAAGATGATGATGATGCCACTTCATCTTGTTGTTGAAGATGATGATGATGATGCCACTTCATCTTCTTGTTGAACATCATGATGATGATTCTACTTCAACTTATGGATGAAGATGATAATGATGATGCTACTTCGGTTTCTTACTGAAGATGATGATGATGTGTAACACCCCAGGTTTCGAACCCCCATTTTAAATAATGTATTGTTATAATGTTGAGAGGCATGAGTTCCCAAACAATTATTAAAGGGCTAGTATGCCAAAGAAATATAATGTTTTGATCATTATTAATAATAAACACATCACAGGCTGCTAGATAGACAAGGACTAGAGTTATAGGGGGGATATGATTCCACAAGAGAGGGGGATTGAGGGGATAAATGTTTATTCCTATGTTAATTACGTTTTTTCAGAAGGGAGGGGATCGATTACGTGAGCTCCTTGGGGAAGGCCAAGAGGTTCTTCATTTCCCCACGAAAATACATAAACCCATCCCTGCTCTGATTTTGGGGTTGGTCATTGGCTCATCCACTTCGTCACCTCTACATTATCCCATTCTATCCCTCACACACTCTCATGCACTCACCTTCCATTCATTGACCCATCCTCACATGCATCTTGGCCTGGTAAAGGGAAAGGAACTATTGAAGATTAGCCACGAGATAGTTGGTTGTAATGGTCGTTGGTGTGATATAGTCGTGTCTTGAGGCCTGCATGTCTAATATGCATTGGCCTGTGTCCCATGTTTCTCACAGTTGCGAGTCCTCATAGTTCCAATATTGATATTCTTGACCAATTGCGTTGGATGCCCAAAATAAGGAGAAGGGATGCCTAAGGGATTGTGTGGCAAAGAAGGGTGGAGGTCCATTCTCTCGAGTGGTGAAAGCTACATAGAAGAGAGCTGGGTACATGGATTTCTGTGGGTGCTGGGAAGCTTGTGAGAGATTAGGTGTTGACTGGTTTGGGAAGACAAGTACACTCTGGAACCGTCCTTGTGGATTCATAGCCTTGGCTCAGGGGTGACACTGATATTGATATTTGGAGCAGTGGTGTCTACGGTTGGGTGGGACGTCCTTGCTCTGCAACTAGTTGGTGTCTCCTTTTCATAAATATAAGTGCTCTGTATTGTGATATTATTATTTGTGTATGGATGTATTCCGCTGTGTATTTTAATTATCGTCTAACTAAATATTATATTATGCATGCTTGTTGGATATTGCTATGCATGTCGTTAAATATTTTCTTTTATGCATCCTTATATTTCAAAAAGGTATCAGTAAGAAATAAGTACAAGGGTGGGCTTGCAGGTAGCATACCCTAAACTATGGGTGGTTGGGGATGTTACAGTTTGGTATCAAAGTGTCTGGTTGAAACAACAGGTCATTATGGTCTAGGTCTATTGGTTAGGGTCTCGTGGTCGAGATTGAACTCTGATCGTGAAGTTGAAAAGCTCAAGAGGAATGGCGTTGCAGAAACTACATAGGAGTTAGATCATCAGAGACCCATTGTAAGGGGTTCGAAGGATTGTGACTGTGCCCTTTGAATTTGGGAGAGATCTCCACTTTAGGATCAGGGGAGATCTTGGATCGTTGGATCAGAGAACAGGTGAATAGGGGTCGTCCAATGAAAAGGAAGAAAATTTTAAGGTCACAACTGTCATATCCCATTGGAGAGGGAGATCAACGACCAACAGGAATTGCGGGGAACAAAGTTGCATGGGAGTTAATTCCTCAAGGTAGTCCCGCAATCCAAACCTCGATTTCACAAAGGGGGTTACGTGTCAGTGTTAGGAGAATTGCAGGGAAAAATCGGGTTACTCCAAACCGTCGATGCACACACCTGCAAATGGAAAGGAAGTAAGTGATGTGGTATGTTAGTTCTCAAACATCTAAACTCTGTATAGTCGAAGTAGCCGGGAATTGTCGATTTGTAGGAGGATACACGTCAATCAATCGTGTGCTCTAAATAAAACACTCTGGGAAAAAGTGAGCGAGGAGGAGGTTTGAAGTTTGAGACTTTTGAAACCTGAAGAATCGAAAGGATATCAGCCATTGATCTTCCAAGACCCATGCATCACTAAATCCAGGGCTTCAGATAAAATCCAGTGGGGCCAGATAATTTTGGAATTTTGAGATTTCTGAAGTCTAGAGTCTAGAAGAAATCATAGTTGTTGATCTACAGGAGACACGCGTCAGTATATCGTGATCTTCAGATAAAAAAAATTCAAAAAAAAGGTTGAGGTTTGAGATTTCTGAAGTCCGGAGTCCCGAAGTAAAACATAGTCGTCATATTAAGGAAGAAACGTGGTGCATATCCGTGGACTCCAAGTGAAGACCCAAGTTGAATCTTAGTTGTCCTATCTAGGAGGACACATGGTGGCAGATTGGTTGGTTTGATAATTCATAATTCGGGAGAATTGGAAGTGTGCTAGTATGAAAACTCCCAAAATACTGAAGCCCAAAGAGCCGAAGTGATGGGGCATGATGACATCACCTAGAGGTCATGTGGACCCTGGAATTACAAAAGTGACATGGCTTGCAGACGTCACCTGGGATGACATGGACACATGGGATGTGTGGCCCATGTCAGTAAGTTTTGAGCATTTCGAGTATTGAAAAGTCAGTTAGAACGTGAGAAGTGGCACCTGCCTAATTGGGCCACTTGTCCAATTGTAGTATTTCGCCATGTGGAAACAAATCATCCAGTCCAAAGACTGGGAACTCCAGAGGGGAAATATATGACAGGTTGCATTGGGTCGAAAAATCTTGAAGGCTCGAAATCCAGAGTACATATCAACCGTTGATTCCAAAAGACACATGTCGAAGGATCGTCGACTTCATGTAAAAGCACTCTGGTAGAAAGTGCAGGAAGGAAGTTTGAAACTTATGAAGGCCAAAGAGACAAAGGGATTCACAGTCACTGATGTGTGGGAGGACACACATTGGAAGATCATGAACCCTAGGTAAAAAGAGTTCTTGGAGGAGGCAAGCGAGGAAGTTAAGACTCCTGAAGTGTGGAGTCCCGAAGCTCTAGAGAAGCGCTTTTTCAGTTAAGCACAGTGTCATGGCCATGGTCATATGAAGATTGAGAGATGAGGGAAGGAGGTCTAAGGGCCAAATTAGTTTTCCTCGAGACAAAAAAGTTCTAAGGAAGGATTTAGTCGTAGTTTCTAGTCGTAGTTTCTAGTCGTGGTCACCTAGGAAGGTGGTTTGAAGGAAGCACTTGCACATGATGAAATTTTGTGTCAGCCAAGGATAACAGGACACTGTTATTTTTAGAGAATGGGGATATGGTCTCCATGAACAAAAAATAAATAAAGAGACTTGTAGCATGGTTTGGAAATTTTGTTTATCATATGCATAATTATAACAAAAATGGTCACTTGCACATTTTGCAGAATTAAGTGGTTTAAACACATCAACTCATGATGCATATTGAGGAAATGGAAGAAGGTGAGGGAGCCTCCATTCATGATAATGAGGCTGAAGGCCAAAATACTAGAGTTTTTAATGAAGAGACAGAGTCCAACGGATGCAAGGGAAAAGGAGAGCAGGAAACATTAATAAAAATGGTAAGAAGCCAGAAGATGGAAGTGCAGAGATACAAAGAAGACAACGAGAGATTGATGAGAGAGTAAAGTTAGATAAATGATCGAGTGTTGCTGAGCTTAAATGAGTTGCAGAGGCAAACGAAGAAAGGATCAAACTCGATAGAAGAGGAATGAGGCATGTTTCATGAAAGAAGAGATGCTCGTGGAAGAGATGGTTATTCCAGAAGTGCTAGAAGAGCTCATGGACACCACTCACCTCCTTACCTATAAAGAAAGTTTGATGCATCGTATGATCCCATAATAAATCCAGAGGTGTCCCATGTCAGAAAAAGAGGAAGGAAACAAGAGGTAGATAGTTTGCAAGAAGAGTTGAGGAAGCTCAATCCACCTTCCTTCAATGGTGAAAGAGAAAGGCAAGATGATGTCGAAGCATGGTTGCTTCGGCTCCAGAGACATTTTCAATTTAATAACTATTCATCAATGCTAGAAGCCAACATTGCCACCTACAATTTACACGGGAATGTTTCGATGTGGTGGGACCAACTGAAGAAAGTGGAACATGTTAATGAAAGTAGGATCACTTGGAAAAAGTTGAAGAATTACTTCTAGAAGGAGTACCTCTCAGAGAATTTCTATGAAAAGAAAATGTAGGAGTTCTTTGAACTTAGGTTTGGAAGCATGACTATGGTAGAGTACGAGAAGAAGTTCTTAGGGTTGTTAAAATATGTCAAGTTCATTGGTGATGAGAAAGTGAAAATACAGATATTTCTAAGTGGATTGCCAACCTTTTATAAGGAAAAGATCAAGTATGATGAACCAAATACCTTGACTGAGGCCATCAAGAAAGCTAAATACATGTATGAGCAAGGCCAAGGAAGAGAATCCATACAAAAATATTGGAAGGATAAGAAGAATGAGAAGCTCGATTAGCGGAGGAAAGGATTCAAGCCTCCCTTCAATAGGAATGAGCCTAATAGAAATCGTCAAGATCAGTATGCTAAGGGGGAACCCAAGAAAGAAGATTCCTTGGGGAAAAGGGGAAGACCACCAATATAATGATGGGGATGCAAATAATATAACATGTACAAGGATTTCCCACACATAAAAGACAGAGTGAAGACTATGGACAACATCTAAGAGGCTACAACAGTCAAAGATATGGGAAGAATATATGCATCTTTAAATGATCGACAAGAAGAGTACCAGACCAATATAATCAAGGTGGAAGGTAAGATCATAAATACGCCTGTTTCTATTTTGATTGATTTAGGAGCAATTCATTGTTACATTGATCCTAAGATAGTGGATATATTACATTTGGAGAAAAATAAACTTGGAAAAGCAAGTTTGGTTCAGTTAGCCACTGGAACCAAAATAAGAATCCATGATATGGTCAAAATTTGTTCCATAAGTCTTAATGCCGTGAATACTAGTATTGATCTAAATATCATATCATTGGGGTCTTATGATGTTCTAATTGGGATGGATTTGTTGGAAAAGAATCATGCTGTCCTAGATTGTCATAAAAAGACATTTACATGTCTTGATGGAAATGGAAAACAGAGCACTGTGAAAGGAGTTCCAAGACCCATCTCTATAAGGGAGATTTCAGCCTTACATCTGAAAAGATGTTTTAGAAAAGGATGGCAATTGTATGCAACTCATGTGGAAGAGGCAGATAATACAAAGGGGCTAGGCCTTGAAGATTTCTTGGTTCTAATGGTATTTGAAGATGTATTCCAAGAAATACTTGGATTGCCACCAAGAAGGGAGAAAGAGTTCTCAATTGACTTAGTTCCAGGAGCTTCCTCGGTGTCAAAAAAACCTTACAGAATGAGAACACTAGAGTTAAAAGAATTACAAATGCAGTTGAACGAATTGTTGAAGAAAGGGTACATACGTCCAAGTGTTTCACCTTGGGGAGCACCAATACTTTTTGTCAAAAAGAAGGATGGAACCTTGAGGTTGTGTATTGACTTCCGACATCTAAAAAACTACATTATAAGGAACAAGTGTCCTCTACCCCAAATTGATGACCTCTTTGATCAGCTAAGAGGAGCAAATATATTTTCAAAGATTGACCCGAGGGTAGGATACCATTAGGTAAGAATCAGGGAAGAAGACGTTCATAAGACAACCTTTAGGACCAGGTATGGGCATTATGAATTTGTAGTGGTTCCATTTGGACTGACCAATGCACCAATTGTCTTCATGTGCTTAATGAATGTCATATTCAGAAATTATTTGGACATGTTTGTCATAGTATTCTTGGATGACATACTTATCTATTCTAAGTATGAAGAGGAGCATGAACATCACTTAAGACTGGTATTGCAAGTATAGAGAGAACATCAGTTGTATTCCAAGTTGATTAAGTGTTATTTTTATCAAAATAAATCCATTACTTCGGACACGTTATTTTAGAGCAGGGCATAGTAGTAGATCCAGAGAAGATCGAAGCCATTAGAGGATGGCCAACACCCAGAAATGTCTCAGACGCCATATATTTTATGGGATTATATATCTACTACATAACGTTCATAGTAGGGTTCTCTAATATTGCTAATCCCATCACTTCTTTGCAAAAGAAGGGAACTAAATTTGAATGGACACTCAAGTGTGAAAATAATTATAATTTGTTGAAGGAATTACTTACTAGTGTGCCTGTGTTAAATATTGTTGACCCAAATGAAATTTTTGTGGTATGTATAGACGATTGTAAGGAATGACTTGGGGTATTCCTCATGAAAAATGGACATTTCATTGGTTATGAGTCCAGAAAGATTAAGGAGCATGAGAGGAACTATGCCACACATGACTTGGAACTTGCTACCATTGTTCATGCCTTGAGGATGTGGAGGCATTATCTCATGGAAAAGAAATTCAAATTAAGAACATACCACATTGTCCTGAAGTATATTTTTGAACAACCAACCTTGAATTCCAAGCAAACAAGATGGTTGGAATTTGTAAGTGAATATGACTTTGATATAAATCATATCAAGGGAAAGGAGAATAAATTTGTCAATGCACTTAGTAGGAGAGTGCATCTCATGCATGCTATCATTGTCAGTATGCATCATTCAGACTTGAAGAGAAGAATTTTAGATGGTCTTGTTACAGATCAACATTACCTACAGGTAAAGGAAATCTTACAACAAGGAGATGTATAACAGAAAATAAAGAAGTATGAGATAAAGGAAGATGGATTACTCATACATACAAATAGAATCTATGTTCCTAGTTTCAGAGAAATGAGGAATTTGGTACTGAAGGAAATGCATGATGTTCCTTATGCTGGAAATCCCAGTTACCAGAAAACAATTACAGCAGTAAGAAGCCAGTTCTTTTGGCCAGGAATGAAGAAGGATGTTGCTTATTACATCGCTCGATGTATGGAATGTCAGAAGGTGAAGGATGAGCATAGGCACCCAATGGGTTTGCTGCAGCCATTTCCAATCCCAGAAAAGAAATGGGAAGTGATCACCATGGATTTCATCACAGGATTACCCAGAACGAATAAGAAACATGATTCAATCATGGTGGTGGTTGAAAAATTAACAAAGGCTACTCATTGTGTGCCTGTAAGACAACACATACAATGACTAATATTGCAGAAATTTTCATGAAGGAAATTGCTAGGTTGCATGGGATACCTAGGACAATCATCTCAGATAGAGATAAAAAGTTTACCTCCAATTTTTGGAGGGTATTGTTTAAAGGATTTGGCACAAATATAAACTTTAGCATCTCATATCATCCCCAGACAGATGGGCAAACAAAGGGAGTCAATCGAATAATTAAATGCATGCTGAGAATGCATGTGATGGATAAGCCATCTAAGTGGGAAGATTACTTACACTTGGTTGATTTTTCATATAATAATGGGTATCAATATTCATTGAGAATGATCCCATTTGAATCCTTGTATGGTAGGAAATGCAATACTTGAGTGAGTTGGGATGAACCAGTAGATAGAGTGGTACTTGGGATGGAATTACTCAAGGACATGGAAGACCAAGTGGTTAAGATTAAGCATAATTTAAAGGCAGCTCAGGATAGACGGAAATTTTATACATACAAGAACATGAAAGTTACATAATTTAAGGTAAGGGAGCATGTACTTTTGAAAGTGAAGCCTAAGAAATATCTTTGAAATTGGGTAGTTGTACAAATTTGGCAGCCAGATTTTGTGGTCCATTTGAAATATTGGACATAATAGGGCTAGTTGCATACATGATTGCATTGATTGCTTCCATGAATGTGCATAATGTATTTCATGTATCTTTACTAAAGAAATATGTACATGGCCCTAACCATGTTATTGATTGGTATCTGATTCAGGTAGAGACGGAGGGAGACTTTCAGGTTCAACCAATGTGGGTATTGGACATAAAGGTCAAAATAATCCATAATCGAGTTATAGAGTTTGTAAAAGTTTAGTGGACCTGCTACTGTCCTAAAGATGCTACTTAGCAGCATGAAGATGCCATGCAGGCAGATTACCTGCAACATTTTGAATAAATTTGATATTTTCATCTTTATTTCTATATGCACCGAGGACAGTGCCAAAATAAGGGGGAGGGAATGTAACACCCCAGGTTTCGAACCCCCATTTTAAATAATGTATCATTACAATGATGGGAGGCATGAGTACCCAAACAATTATTAAAGGACCAGTATGCCCAAGAAATGTAATGTTTTGATCATTATTAATAATAAACACATCATTGGTTGCTAGACAGACAAGGACTAGAGTTATAAGGGGGGATATGATTCCACAAGAGAGGGGGATTGATGGGATAAATGTTTATTCCTATGTTAATTACCTTTTTTCCTAAGGGAGGGGATCAGTTACATGAGATTCTTGGGGAAGTCCAGGAGGATCTTGATTTCCCCACAAAAATACTTAGACCCATCCCTGGTCTGATTTTGGGGTTGGTCGTTGGCTCGTCTACCCCGTCACCTCTGTTTTATCCCATTATTTCCCTCACGCACTCTCATGCACTCACCTACCCATTAATTGACCCATCCTCAGCCATGTCTTGTCCTAGTAAAGAGAAAGGAACTGTTGAATATTATCCACGAGATAGTTGGCTTTAATGGTTGCTGGTGTGATCTAGTCGTGTCTTGAGGCCTACATGCTTAAGATGTGTTGCCATGTGTATCGGATTTCTTATTGTTGTGAGTCCTGAGAGTTGTATCATTGATATTCTAGACCAGTTGAGTTGGAGGCCTAAAATAAAGAGAAGGGTTGCATGAGGGACTGCATGGTAGAGAAGGGTGGAGGTCCATTCTCTCGGGTGGTGGAAGCTGGGTAGAAGAGAGTTTGGTACATGGATTTTTGTGGGTGTTGGGAATCTTGTGAGATATTGAGTGTTGACTGGTTTGGGAATATAAGTACACTCTGGAACCGTCCTTGTCGATTCATAGCCTCGGCTCAGGGGTGACACCGTTTTTGATATTTGGAGCAGTGGTGTCTATGGCTGGGTGGAACATCCTTGGTCTATAGCCAGTTTGTGTCTCCTTTTAATAAAGATAAGTGCTATATGTTGTGATATTACTATCTGTGTATGAATGTATTCCGCTGTGTATTTTAATTATCGTCTAACTAAATCTTATCTTATGCATGCTTGCTAGATATTGTTGTGCATGTCATTAAATATTTTTATTTTATGCATCCTTATATTTCAAAAAGGTATCGGTAAGAGAAATAAGTCCAAGGGTGGGATTTTATGTAGCATACCAGGGCTTGTGGGTGTTTGGGGATGTTACATGATGTTACTTTATCTTCGTGCTAAATATGATGATGATGTTACTTTAGCCTCATGCTAAAGGTGTTGATAATGTTACTTTAGCCTCATACTAAAGAAGATGATGATGCTAATTTAGCCTCACGCTAAAGATGATGATGATGTTAATTTAGCCTCATGTTGATGAGGATGATGATGCTACTCCAACTCCATGTTGTGAACGATGATGATGGGAAAAACTTCTTATTATTTATAGATGTTCCAGTCAGTGTTCCAAATGTTTTTGATGTTGTTGTCCTCTCTCTCTCTCTCTCTCTTGATGATGTTGTATTGAGCTGTGTCTGTAGAATACCATTCTTGTTAAGGGGGAGTGTTGAAATATTATAACTGTAAAGAGTATTCTATTTATTATTGAGTCATTATTAATTATATCAATCCCATTTTCTGGATTGATCATGTCGGGCATTGTAAATGGTGAAATTCCCTTTTGTGGATTGTCCAAAATCTAATTATATTATGCTAATTAATAAGTCGCCCCCCATGCCTAATTAAAGTGGTTTTAACCACTAAGAAGAGAAATTGTGCCTACTCAGTGAAGAGACACATTTCTAGTGCTTTCCATCCAGTATAAATAAAGGAGGCTAGCACCTCATTTTTTCACTCACATCTCACTCATATAGTGCGAAAGTTTGAAGGAAGCTGCAGTTGTCAGTTACCGGAAGAAGGAAGAGAGAGGCACATTGCTCAGTGTTGGATATTCTCTAGTGTTTTGGGTTATTGTCTTAGCATTGTATTGGATATCTATATTAAGGAAGTTTTTTTGGGTTTTCTCCCCCATGAGGGTTTCCCAGGATAAATGTTGTGTATCTTGTGATTTTTTTTCTCTCAGTGATCCTACCTATGCTATGGTTATCTAGTAAATTGTAAATAAACTTAATAGAGGCTCTAAAACTTAACAAAGAGATGTGTTGCAAAGGCCATGGATGTGGCTGCAACTTTTTGCTCAATCTAAGCATGAATCACGAGGAAGACAAAATTCACATTCTTAGAGATGACCTTCCTCCATTACTTGGAAAATATCAAGGAAATTTCGATAGATGGCACTACCTATGGTATCCTATATAATTTCCTATCCAAAGAAATAATAACACTACAAGTCCTAGACTCATATACAACATGATATTTCCATAAATAAGGTTGGCCCAAAAGAACATCACAAACTTCAAGGGGGGAGACATCACACAATATCTCATATTTGAAGGGCTTGATGCCATAGGCCAGGTGACATTGTTGGCTGATGTGGAGATCGCTCCCTTGGCAGAGCCATATGATGGTGTATGACTATGGGTGTGGTGATGTTGGCAGAGCCAACCGATTGATGACATTTTTGAAGATGAGTTTCTTCTGGATATCTTTATCAATGATGAAGTGAAACAAAATACCCTTCACCCACATATGTGAATGAAAGAGGCACCCACCTTCCTCTGGTTCATCGGGTTCGTTGGGATGGAACTTGGTGGTGGTAGAAATAGTGGCACTAGGCTCTGAATCAATCATATTACTCAGATTCATAACCTACATCTAATTCAAAGACATTCACCTCGGCCACCAACTACTCCTTTGAGTGGAATTTAGTGGTGTTATGTTAGGGTCTCTTATGGAACTCACAACATTTTCCAGTGTCTTTCCTTGTTTTCCCATTGTCCTTGTTTTTTTGTGGTTTGGAATGGTTGTCCTGAGGCTTACCATCCTTTATTTTCCCTTTGTTCTATGGGTTGGGGCCTCCTTTTCCCTGTTTTTGATGTGAGGGGTTTGTAGATCCAAACTGTTGCATCTTTTGTTTAATCTTTTGCTCAATTTTGACAACATATCGATAGGGCATGCCCAAGGATGAAATGTCCAAAAACTCCATTTATGTCTGGATTTATCTATGCATACCTCCATGGTAATTG
Organism: Picea glauca; assembly: GCA_000966675.3. Classification (NCBI taxonomy): domain Eukaryota; kingdom Viridiplantae; phylum Streptophyta; class Pinopsida; order Pinales; family Pinaceae; genus Picea; species Picea glauca. The sequence goes on from JZKD02S1707504.1 coordinate 407,877, forward strand.
AGCACCATATTTATCTTAGAGTCTTTGATACCAATATTGGTGTGGAAGGTATGGAAGACATTGGTGAACTATGGTACTGTTTGGTCCCTTTCCTGCCGCAGTGTGGTCCATCTTGTATATAAGTCATCATAACTTCCAACATGGTAGAATTGTTCCTTAATAACATCTATGAAGGAACCCCAAGTTGGTGTAAATACAAATAATGTATATCCATTTGTTTCCTTTTGATCACATAAAGTCTCCCACCAATATTTGACATGGGGGATGACCTTGAGGACCGCAAATGTAATATTTTTTCTATCGAAAAAGTTGTGGATAGAAAAATACCATTCCAAAAGGTTTAAAAACTTATCTACACCATTCACATCTATTTGAACTTAAAATATAGAAACATAAAAATTGATCTGTACCTTGAAGAGGGTGGCACCTCCACTTCAGGTAGATGCATCGCTTGTTAGCAGTTGTCGAAGGATTTGTGCGAATTTGTCCATCTCGCTCCTCTGTCGCATGAGGGATTCATTAAGAAACATTTTGAAAGGATATCATGTCCTTTCATATTTATTTTCTCCCACCATGGAAGGTTGCTTGGGCGTGTGAGAGCAGTTGTCTTCAAGATAAAAAAGATCGAGACCTAACTCTCTATACCTTTACCTCCTTGGTGACATGCACTAAAAATGACAAGGAGCAGACCACTCTGATACCACTGATCCATATTTATGAGTGGAATGAAATGAAAACGCAGATAAATAATATTAACATAGATACATAGTAAATGATAACATAGATACAATAAAACTTGACTTCTATTAAATAAGAAATATGCTGAAATTGTAAAATGGAAACTGAAACAAGCTTGCTAGAATGGTGGCATATTATCTTTGAAAAGAGTTACGACAGCTAAGCTCATTTGAAAGAAGATAAGTAAAATGAGGATCCAAATTAATTTTTATATAAAACATGAATGCCAAAATCCTATACATCCAAAAACCTAACCCTGGGAGATGAAGCACAAGAAGTCATGTGGGCCCCATTGGGGTAAGTTGATACATCAACTTCCCGGGGGTCACAATGTTTCCATACGATATTTGTTTTAGGCACATGATATCCCATTGGAAAGTTATATATGAAGAATACACATTATTCCATCACACTTTGACTCCAATAATAGTGTGACTATGGCGGTCCCAAGAAACATTGTTTAGGGCCTCAAAACAGTCCCAGAAGTTTAGGACCCAAAAATCTAAAAAAAAAAATGCCAAGATAAAAACTGAAACTACCAAGATGAAACATGTATGTGAGCCAGTTTGAATAGGTGGGTAGCCACCAATATACACCTGGATCAACTTTGTTGAATTCACATTTATGGAACTAGATTTTGTATATGTGCGCATTTATGGAAGATGTATTATGTGTATGGGCATATATAAAGGTGGTTATCTTCCATAAATGTCCATATACGGATGCCATCGTTCGTAAATATACATTTATGGTAGTTGAATTACGTAAATATGAATTTATGGAAGTGGATTCCTTAAATGTGCATTTATGGAAGTTGTCTTCCATATATACGTGATTCTGTATATGTGCATTTACATAAACTAACCAATTCCAAAACTGTGCATATGAAAAAGCACACATATACAGTACACAACCTTCAAAAATGAGAATTTACGAAAGATGGATTTCGTAAATGTGCAATTATGGAAGATGGCTTCCGTAAATACACATTTACTGAAGTCATCTTTCATAAATGCACATATATGGAAGTCGACTTTCGTAAATGTGCATTCACATAATCCAACTTCCATAAATGTGCATTAATGAAAGGCAATTTCCATATATGCACATTTATTGAAGTTGACTTCCGTATATGCACATATATGGAAGTGTCTTCTGTATATGGTCAACTTTAGTAAGGCACATTTACAAAAGTTCATCACTCCATAAATGAACATATATGGAAGTGTGCATATATGAAATCTGTCTTACATAAATGTGCATTTATGGAAGTTGGATTTTGTAATTGTGCATTTATGGAATTTGGATTCCGTATATGCGCCCTTTCGTTCCATATATGCATGCATTTACGTGAGCTATAAACTTTCAAAAATGCACATATATGGAAGAACACATATACAAAATCCAACCTCCATAAATACACATACACAGAATATGACTTCCGTAAATGCAAATTTACGGATGATGGCTTCCGTAAATGCACATTTAAGGAGGTTGGATTTCGTATATGCACACTTTTGTATATGTGCATATAAGAAATCCAACTTCCATAAATGTGCATATACAGAAGATGCCTTCCGTAAATACACATTTATCAAAGATGACTTCCATATATGCACATTTATCGAAGTTGGATTTCTTATATACGTGCTTCTGTGTATGTGCATATATGGACATGGCTTCCATATATGGTCATCTTCTATAAATATGCATTTACGAAAACTGATCACTTCCATAAATGCGCATATATGGAAGCATACATATATGTAAATTCCTTCGGTAGATGCACATATAAAAAAATTGGCTTATGTATATGCACGCTTCCATATATGTGCATATAGGGAAACCATCTTCCATAAATGTGCATTTACGGAAGTTGACCACTTCTATAAATGTGCATTTATAGAATTTGGCTTCTATATATGCGCACTTCTATATATGTGAATTTATGGAAGTTAACAGCTTCTAAGAATGTGCATATATGAAAGAACACATATACCGAAGCCAACCTTCATAAATGCGCATATATCGAAGTTATATTTTGTAAATGCACATTTACGAAAGTTGGCTTTTGTATATGTGTGCTTCCATATATGTGCATGTACGAAATCCAACTTCCATAAATGCACATTATGAAAGTGACCAACTTTTGTATATGCACATATATGGAAGTCACCTTCGATAAATGCAAATGATCATTTATGAAGTGAACTTCCAAAAAATCGCATTTATGGAAGACGACTTTCGTATATGTACGTTTGTGGAAGTTGGATTCCGTATATGCATATTTATGGAAGTTAGATTTTGTGAATGGATATATGCACTTTTATGGAATTTGGATTATTTATATGTGTATATACGAAAGCCAACTTACATAAATGTGCATTTACGATAGCTAGCTTCCATATATGTGCATTTATGGAGGTTAGATTTTGTATATATGCACATTTTTTATCTGGTCAAATCCCGTAAATGCACATATATAGAAACATGCATAAATAGAAGCAAACTTCCATAAATGCACATTTATGGAAGACGAATTCCCTATATATACATATATGAAAGAACGCTTAAACGGAAGCCAACTTTCGTAAATGTACATTTACGGAAGGTGTATTTCATATATTTTCACTTCCATATATATGAATTTATGGAAGTGATCAACTTTCAAATGTGCATTTATGGAAGTTGATCATATACGAAATCCATGTGTGTATATGTGCATATACAGAAGCACGCATATACATAAGCCAACTTCCATAAATGTGCATATATAAAAGCCTTCTTCCTTAAATGTGAATTTAAGGAAGGAGGTTTCCATATATGCACATTTACGGAAGTTGCTAGCTTTCGTAAATGCGCATTTATGGAAGTTGGATTTTGCATATGCATATATATGAAAGTGTGCATACACAAAAGCCAATTTTCGTATATGCACATTTACAAAATCCATCTTCCATATAAGTGAATTTATGGAAGTTGGATATTTTATAAGCGCACTTCCATATATGTGCACTTTTGGAAGTGGTCACCTTCCGTAAATGCACGCGCATACAGAATCCAACTTCCGTAAATGTGCATTTACGAAAGCCAACTTCCATAAATGCACATTTATGAAAGGTGACTTTGTTATATTTTCACTTTCATATGTGAAGATTTATGGAATTGATCAACTTCCTATATATGCACATTTATGGAAGTGATCAACTTCCATAATTGTGCATTTACTAAAACTAGCCATATACGGAAGCTACTTCCATATATGCATATATATAGAAATGCACTTATATGAAGACAACTTCCATAAATGCACATATATGGAAGACACATTCCATAAATGTGCATTTACGGAAGTCTAATTCCATATATGAACATTTATGAAAGCTAAATTAAGTAAATGTTCATTTACGGAAGCCCTCTTCCATATATGCACATTTACGGAGGTTTTCTTCTATTTATGCGCGCTTTTGTCTATACGCAGTTTTTGAAGTGGTCAGTTTTATTACATGAGAATATACGGAAGCATGTATATTCAGAAACCAACTTCCACAAGTGTGCATTTACGGAAGTCACTTCCCCAAATGCACATTTACAAAATATTACTTCCATAAATGCACATTTATGGATGACAACTTCCGTAAATGCACATTTACAAAAGCTAACCACTTTCATATACACACATATATAGAAGATAAATTTTGTAAATGCGCGCATATAGGAAATCCACTTCCATAAATGCACATTTATGGAATATGACTTCCATAAATGCACATTTAGATAAGGTGGCTTCCACATATGTTCATTTACTGAAGCCAATTTTCATAAAAACGCATTTATAGAAGGAGTCTTACATGGATGTGTGCTTCCATAAATGTGAATTTATGAAATTTGGATTCCATATATGTGGATATATGGAGTCCAACTTCTGTAAATGTGCATTTACTAAATCCAACTTCCATGATGCACATTTACATAACGAGGATTTCGAATATGCACACTTCCATATATGCATATTTATGAAAGTGATCAGCTTTCGTAAAAGCATGCATATACGGAATAAAAAAACTCATATACAAAATCCAACTTCCGTAAATGCACATTTAAAAAATCCAACGTCCATAAATGCATGTCTATGAAAGGCGAATTCCGTATATGCGCACTGCCATATATGTGCATTTAAGGAAGTGGTCAACCTTCCATAAATGCAGATTTACATAAGTTGACCATATATGGAAACCACTTCTATATATTCCCATATACATAAGAAAAATATATGGAAGACAAATTCCATAAATGCGCATATACGAAATCCACCTTCCTTAAATTTGCATTTACAAAATATAACTTCCATAAATGCACATTTATGGAAGGAAACTTCCATATATGCGCATTTATAGAAGCTGGTCACTTCCATAAATGAACATTTATGGAAGTTGTATTTTGTATATGCACATATATAAAAGCATGTATACACAAAAGCTAACTTTTGTAAATGTGCATTTATGGAAGCCAACTTCCCTAAATGCACATTTATAGAGGTTGGCTTCTATATATGCACATTTTTTGAAGTGGTCAGCTTATGTAAATGCACATATGTGGAAGCACATATATATGGAAGTCAACTTCCATAAATGTGCATTTATGGAAGCCAACTTCCATAAATGCACATATACAGAAGCTACTTCCATAAATGCACGTTTACGAAAGTCGACTTCCCTAAATGTGCATTTATTAACGATGGCTTTCATAAATGCGCATTTACAAAAGTTGACCACTTTAGTAGATGCACATTTAAGGAAGATGACCACTTCCATATATGCACATATACAGAAGACAAATTTCATAAATACGCATATACGAAAGCCACTTCCAAAAATGTGCATTTGTGGAAGTCGGCTTCCATAAATGCACATTTACGGAAGACGTCTTATGTATATGCACATTTATGGAAGCTAACCACTTTCGTAAATGTGCATTTATGGAGGTTGGATTACGTATATTCTCTTTGTAAATATTAATGGGAATGAAGAAAAACATTATGAAAAGTTTTAAAGCAAATGAGGCTAAATTTCATATGAATAGAATTAAGTCACACACCTTAATTTTCTATTATTCATATTTATATGTCGCCTATGATGATCCTTTACGAATTTGGATTTTCAAAAATACCTATTAACTCCAAAGTACTCACTACTAAAACCCAGCTGCACAAGTACCCCTATAATTTGGCAAAATAATAGAGTAGGGACCAAAGTTTTCTTTAATAAACTGACTTTTACAAAATGAAATTATTGCTCATTTTTTTCTTGAAATTTCTAATCATTGAAGAGTCACATTGTACTTATCTTCTTTCTTTTCAATGTTTCCCAATTTTATTTCAACATAACAATAGGTTTTGTACATGGATCCATAGCTACCCATTGTTTTATATCTACGAGAATATTTTCCATCTTTAACGGCCATAACACAAAGCTATAGACTTTCAACACCTTTATTTCTGTCCTTGAATTTATTTCCATTATTATTTACACAATATTCATTGCACAAAGCTCCCACTCAAGAACAAGTTTATTGTAGACCCAAGATACCCCTGCTCTTCACAGAATGAGATAAACCCTATAAACTAAGGTTTCCCCCTATAGACATAACCTTAGTCAGATACTGAATGAAGATTTCGATAATCATGTGCAAGAAAAACGATTCTAGAATAATCTAAACAATGATTCACACACACACAATACACACATATTCACCCTGGAAACCCTTAACTAAGAAAATAAACCAAACCGAGAGCTCCACTTCTCTCTATCTTATTTTATTAACTTCATCATTCAGTATATAATATTTAGGTATCTCAAAACATATGAAACCCTAATTTGTTAACTCAGATTAGATTACAATCCTAAATCCTTAACCATAGTTAATTTAGAATGGGTTGAAACCATTACTTGAAATAATACATAATGGACCAAAACATATTCCTTGAGGGCCCTTTTTCCCTTTTTTCTCCCTCAACTAATGGGATGGGTCCCTTCCAGATTCCCTTCACTCAGGGGCCAACCCTTGAAACCCTATCTGACTAAGTCTACCCATTATAGATATAACACATATCCAACAGTTAAGTTGTCAACATCCAATCTTTCTAGATAATAAATTGAAATTCATAATAATTGTTAGAATATTTGGTCATAATACCTTATATTCATATTAGGTTGTGAGTGTGTCCAAACTTAGACATACTTTATATGGTAAATTAAAATCATAAAAAATACAAAATCATTTAAAAAAATAAAACATTAAATGATTTATTTTAAAATTATATTTTTTAATTAAAAAAATCATTTAAAAAAACTCAAAACCAAATCAAAACACCTTACATTATTATTATTTTTTTTAACATTTTTTAAACATACTTCAATATCCTTTATAATATTATTTTCATATTAAATGGTCAACATTCAAATATATAAATAATAAATTGAATATTATGGTTAATTGATGAAAAACTTTGATCCCTATGTTAAAGTTAATATTAACAACATATAATTAAAACATACTCATCTAAAATAGAAGGGAAAACATTGTTAAAACGCCCTATACCACCTTTCCATATCTATTTTTCTCTATATAATTTTATTATATTTCAACATTTCACTTTTATTATATTATATGTGCTTAACATATTTTTTTATATGATAAATAAAAATTATAGTAAAATTCAATAATGATTGGTTAAAAAAATTGGTACGTAATATTTATATCTATTTCTATATGATGAATATAGAAAATTGTTAGTGGTGGCTAAAGTTATTTATTTTGGAACTCTTTTCCTATTAAAAAAAACATATTACAAAATTAAAATATATATATATATATATATATATATATATATATATATATATATATATATAATTAAAAAAATAACATTAATTATTAATTTTAATATAAGTCAACAATTTTTTTCTACTTATGCTTAGCATTTTCTTTTATAATGTTTTCTAAATTATTAAGTTATCATTTTATTCTATAATCTTTTCTAAATTACAACACTTAAATAGTAAATAAAAAATAATTTTTATTACTATATATATACAATTATTACTATATAATTATTTAAAAACAAAGACTCATTTAGTCAAAACTCTCAATAAATATTTAAGCATTACACAATTGTTTTGGTTAATTCTGTTACTCAATCAACTAATTAGTAGCTACATATACATATTTTTATTTTTATTTTTATTTTGTCAATTGCAGTACTCAACCTTTTCAATCACATTACTCTTATTTCATGAGGGTATAATATGGTTGTTTATATTGGCTTATAATTATTTAGCTTCCTTTATTTCAGTTAATTGTAGACGTGAATTTTTATTTGACTTATTTTGCTTTTTATAATAACATATTATTTTGATGATGATGATGATTAACATCCATTATGACCGAATTGGTCTATCAGACCTTAAGAGGGTAAGTGATTACTTGTGATTCTTTAGAATTTTCTTTTGTGCTCGAAAATCATTAATAGAAGATTTCAAAAATCACCATACTTTTGTTGAGTTAAGAGGTTATAAAGGTTGGTAGTGTGACAAATATTTTGAAAATGAGATCTTATATGGATATAGGCTAGACAATCTAAGAGAAATTGCTTTTCATCTTCAACCTTCTTAGTGTCACAAAGGTGACATACTCTTTCATCCCAAGGCATTTTAGGAATTGACAAATGCCTAGTTTCACTATGGAGCTCATGAGAATTTGTTCTTATCTTAGCAATGCTTATTTTTTTCTTTACACTTGAAAGATAGATAATTTTGATCTTCTAGATTAGGGTTGATTACATCCTTATAATACCTTAAGTTTCTTTTTTCCTCTAACTCTTTATAACACCACATTTTCTCCTTAAATTTTGATTTGACATTTTTTTAATAGTATCTTTATTATGCAAAATGATGTCTTCCATGATTCCCCAATAGTTTAGCCAAGAACGAGCATCTTTATGCCATCCTCACTTGAGTTGATGGTGGTTATGACTCGATTTTGAAGAAATTTTAGGAAGTCTATTGTCTTCCATGTTGTTTAACTTGTTCTTATACATTAGGTATCTAGTCATAGCCATGTTCTCAATGGGGGAGGGGCTTGTTTCTAACAGAAGGATAGGATAGGGAGTATTTCCTTTAATTTTGAGATTATAGGTTATAAAATTCTTTGTATTATCTCTATCTTTCTCTAGGATTCACGAGAGAGACTACAACCCCAGAATCCACATCCATAAAGAATAGCAGGTGTAACAAGATTCTCAAAGAGGAGTTTATTCTTATCCCAACTCTAAAGATCAACATATTTACAATTGTTTTCAAGCCCATAATAAGCTTTCCATCCCCCAATAATAATTTTATTAATGTTATAATTCCAATTGAGGTTGTGGTGAATATCAATTCAAAGATATTTGCATCAAGTCACTTCCTCCAAGTTGTTTTTGTTGTCATATGCGAAGGTATCATAAGGGATGTTATTGGATTTAATAATCATGACCTTAGTCTTATCAATATTAACAATCATACCCATATTGGAGAAAAAATCTTTGAGGATTCTTAATTGGTTTCAAGATCATGGGGACTCCTCCCCATAAGAACGATTTCATTAGCATAAAGAATAATATTGATGACCATACCAGTGAGAGTAGGGTGACAAAAGCTACTTTTTCCAAGCAATATTCTAACTTGTCTATGTATTTGCCAAAAAGGGTAGGGGACAAGGGACAACCTTGTTTGACTCTGATATTGTAGTTAATCTCTTTTGACCAACCCTCAATGTTTTTAAACTTAGAAATAACATTCTCATACATCCTTATTGCAATACCCCTCAACTCGAGAGACACTTTTATCTCTTCGAACCTATTTCAAAGGTTTTTCCTAGGAACCATGTCAAAATCTTTTCTAAAGTAAAAAAAACAACATAAAAGATTTGTTTTAGTATTGCATAACTCCTCTGCAATGATCCTAAAGGTAACAAGATGCTCCATAGTTGAATGATATATCTTAAATGTGACATGGCCTTTAGCTCTTTTATGGTGACTTTCTAGCAAAAGCATAATCTTCTTTTTCAAAATAATTCCATAAAGCTTGGCTAAAATCGGGCTAATCATAATGGTCCTATAATTAGAGGGAATGTTTCTATCCCCATTTTTAAAAATAGGAACAATGAGGCTTTGCTTCTAGGGTTTAGGGAAGCCCTGCTTGACTCCTAAATTGAAGAGCTTGTGTATGTAAGGGAGAAGGATTGACCCTTTGATTTTAAAAATTTCAGCTTGTTAGCCTTCAATGTCCTTAGCTTTCTCATTTGCAAGCCTCGTATGCCCGAACTCTCTGTCATCTAAAGAAAAAACTTCTTCATTTGTAGGGACAATAGGAATGGTGTCCATGGCATTAGGGAACTCGTAAATACTTTTAAGGTAGGAATTCAAGTCCCTTAAGGGAATCCTATTATTTTCTTTAGTATTGCATTTTAGAATTTGGCTCCAGAACTTCTTAGGATCCAACTTGTATAGTTGTAGAAGTTTCTCTTGCCTTTTATTGATATATTACCTTTTTTTTTTCCTTTTAATTAGGGATTTGTACATATTTATATTATCAAGTTTTAAGGACTCATTAGAAGCATCCCTAATGGATTTCCTAGCAATTTTACATTCTTTATCATACCAAGGGTTGGTCATTATAATATTCTTTTTATAGGACACTTCGAAAGAGAACTTGTTAATAGAAGTGGAAAGGGTAGTTGTAAAATTATGATAGAGTTATTCAATGTTGGCCTTATAAGTTAGGATATTTAATTTACTATCTAAATCATTTAAGAAAATGCCAAATTTACTTTTTTCAAAGCGCAAATTTCTTTGATTATCAGAACTCTCTTCAATGGCACTCCTATGCATGGAAACATTTAGAGTTATGGTTAAATGTTTATGATCAAAGTCAGGCTCATGGTCATTTAAAAGGTCAAAAGTTGTTATTTGGTTGGAAACAGGGATATCATATATCACATAATATACAACACTACTACCTAGCCCATGAATACAAGTCATCTGGTTGGAGTTTGGCCACTTCATTACTCCATTGCAAATTATTAGGTATTGAGAGATACAGAGCTTGACCAACTCAGTACCAAACAAATTATCAATTAGGTCTTCAGATCTTCTTTTGTATCTATTAGATAAAACAAGGTCCTCATATATCCATAAAGGATTATGGATGGATTCATTACTTAAAAGATTATCTTGTTTAGTTGAAGTCCTATAATTAATGTCGCCTAGCAGGAGGATATTACCTTCATTTTTCGAACTATAAATATCTTTTTCTAAATTATTATAGGGACAATTGTTATCTAGATTGTTTTTCTTATAAAAAGTAGAATTAATAGGTGCACAATAGAAAATTTCTATATACATCTTCTTAGCATTGGTGTCTAAAATTTCTATCCAAATGTACTGATTGAGAGGGTCAATCTTATGAAGTTGAATGTGAGGAGAAATACTCTTTCTAATATAACAAGCTATGCCTCCTATACCTCTACGGTGGGATTTTTTGGTCCATGCTGACCACAAGACAAATCCTTCTATGTTAGGGACCTTAGACTCATCATGCTCCCAAGTTTCCACTAGAGAGATAATATCAATATGACTCGGGATCCAACTTATCATAGGACCTTTGCACTATGGAAAGCCACGAAAATTCCAAAAAAGGATCTCGAGTGTCCCAAATTCCTATTTATTATTATCCTTCTAGTCTCTATCCCTATCAATAGCTGTTCTATTTCTAATTATTGCCCATTTTTCATCTTTCCTCGCTTCTTTTACCATTTGAAATTCCTTCCTTAATTCAGCTTGGTCTTTGGGAATGATGTCTTCATTTATAAATATTCCTAACCCTTTTAAGCCCGAATTTTTACTAAGTATGTTATATTTATGGTCATTACAACTTACTTTGACACAAAAAAACCTATCTTTGTGATCAATTATTTTTCCTAGCCTATTTGCTTCTATGAGGTAAGTTGTATCAATTTTTGATTTATTATTTAATTCTTTTTTTACTATTACTAGCACATCCTCCTCTAGTTGTTCTTTTATACCAAAAAATTATGAGGTTCAAGGCTCTTTTTTTTTTTTTCTGTAAGTGAGTGTGAATTCATGTATTATTGAAAGAGTTTATGATACAAAAAGAGGGGGAATCCCTTGATCTTCCAAAATAGAAACCAGATCAGGGATTTTGGAGTTGATCTTTCTAATATAGCAGTGGGTATGGCTGGGTCGCCACCTTGGAAAGTTGACCCGGTCCTACGATATCTAGTTTTAAAAATCTAAACAAAAGCATATATATATAAAATACATAATCATAAAAATGAGGTTGCGCCTACTCTGAGCAACATGACTTGACCAGTTGCTGAACCGACGCTAGTCTAGGATGATGGGATTTTTTTTTCCTTCATCCTTTCTTTCCTCATTCACATCACTCTAGACCATCGTGCACATATTTCTGATACAGGTTGGGGTTCCACTCCGGTCCGCTGGCGTAATGTCCATGTGATGGACATAGTGTAGGTATAGGTGAAATTGTCCTTCCATTCATTCCATTTTCTCCTTCTCATCCCTCTGGTCCTTGGCTAGTCGATTTGTAATAGCCTCCAGGTTACTGAGACAATTCAGGATCTTTGTGAGCATTTTTTTTTGGTCCTTGTTATCCTTTCGGTTGACCTCTTTCTGTTCAGAGATCACCTTGCCTATCAAAATCTTTGTTTGCCAAGCCTCCTCTACGATTTTTTGGTAGAGGGTTATTCTAGGTTGCGTGGCCCCTGGGTCCCTTATCGAGTCTACTTCCTGAATCAATTCCTTCTAGGCTTTACCCTTTCATTTGGTGTTCATTTCTTTCTCCCACCTGGTGATGATCTCTTTGCCCTTTGGTTCGAACTACGTATGAAAGATACCCCTAGCTTCTCTGGCCCCTTGTTCAATCCTTGTTATCCTCTGGGAGCTTGTCGAAGTTTCCTTCCCCTAGGGGATTCTCTTGCTGTGGGTTTTATTCATTCGTACCATCGAAACTTGTTTGTGGTGGTGTTTGTCTTGGGCTCTCCTCCTATTCCTATTCACACCTCCCTTGTTTTTATGATGGCCTCTATAGTTTCTCCTCCCCCATCTATGGCTATTCCTGGTGCTTCTTCTCTTATGGGGTTTCCCCAGCTGTAGGATCATCTTAGCAATCATGGGCCACCCATCGAGGTGTACCTTCTGGTCCTTTTTCATTGTCTTGGTATGTGTTCTCTTAATGAACCAACTGTAGCCCCTACGCGAATCCTTTGCTTGACACATTTTACAAACAAAAGTATCGCTCCCCATATTTGTACTTGGGTGAAGTGTACCCTTACTTGACCAAGGTAACACCTTTTTCCCTTCATCCTTTGCAACCTTCTGATTACCTTCTTTGGATTCCCACGAACAAGCCTTGTAATTCTTCCTATTGACATGACCTTGATGTCATACCTCCGTTTTCTATGTGGTCTGAGTATGCATTTTTAACTCATGGTTGAGTGATGGGAAATTAGATTCTTCTTGGGTCCTTCATGCCTATTAGTTATCCCTGCACCTCCTTCCTCAATGTGGCCATCCATACTTCGGTTGTCATCACGGTCTTTTTCTGCTAGTTAGATGCAATCTGTTCTGAACTGACCATTCGATATGTTGCTCTGGATAGTATCTAGATATGATCCTTCCTTGCTTACCCCCTCATTAGTGACTATTTCCGCTAGTCCATTTGCTGACCTACATACCGAGTGAAACTCCACTGTGGTCCCTATCTGCAAGTGCTCCTGAATTATTTGCAAGGATTGTGCCAATTGCCAATGCCTCTGGATTTTGCCCACTCTGGTGTCATTTTGGAGTCTCTTGACTATGCTGATAACCAACATGGAATCCCCTTCCACTATGGCATGTGTCATGCTTTTGTGGCTTATAATATTGAGGCCAGTATCTAGGGCTTCGAATTCTACGGAGTTGTTAGTTGATTTTCCTAGACTCCCAACGTACAGCCGAATTATGTTTCCATCATTGTCCCTAATTACCCCTCCCATTCCTGTCATTCTTGGGTTACCTTTTGACACCCCATCAAAATTCAACTTGAGGGATCCTATTGGGTGGGGCTTCCAGTTGCTCTCACCTACTTGGAGTTGCAGTAGCCGTCTTACTTGACTGCGATTGCACCCATCTTTCAGGTAAAAATCTTCTAGGATTCGGGAGTCCTGGTCTGTGAGTTGCGCTCTTCCTCTCTGACAGTTGCAACTTTGCACCATTTCTCTTATCAAGGAGATTATTGTTTCCTTCAGTTTCCCTTCTGATCGGCTTTCATTCCTAAAGATGTGTCGGTTCTTTTCTTTCCATATTTCCCATATGATCATCCTCAAAATGAGGGTCCAACAGAGGTTCACCTCTTCATTTTCGCTATAGTTCTCTTTCCAGAAATTGTTAGTTGCAAAGATGTTACCTCAAATCCTATTGGACTGTCAGAAGATACCTGCCGCCCAATCCAAAATTTCTTCTGTGTAGCTACATTCGTCAAGGAGATGGTTCATTGTCTCTTCCTTAGATTGACAGAGGTGACATATTTATGGGCCTATGAATCCCCTTTTCCTTAGGTTTTCCCAAGTTAGAATTCAATTTTGTAGTATTAACCATTTGGAATTTTTTATTTTTGGCCATTGGGGGTTGTTCTAGAGCTTGTCCCATTGTTGTGTTGGTTCTTCTTGGTCCTGGTCTACAATGTAATGTCAGGATTATTTTAGGTTGAATTCCCCACCATCTTTTTTTCCCCATCTCATTTGGTCATTTCCTTCCGAGACTGCAATTTTTCTTCTCCCCAATTCCTCCTCCACCTCTTTTACGTGTGTTGTGGTCTGGTCTCCATGTTGTGGACTGAGAGGGTCATAGATTCTCCATTTTTTGTGAGTGGTATCTTGTTTCCAGTAATGGAAGACTCTGGTTTTACCTTGCATAGTCATCTCCTATTGGATTTCCTCTCTGTCCGGATTTTCCATTCTAGGTTCTTGTTGCCAGGCGTCCTCCCATAATCTCCTTGTTCTTCCATTCCTTATTTCCCAAAAACTGTGTGTCTAGATCTAGGATTTGTTGAAAAATCCAGGTTCCATATGGTTGATCCATCCCTGGCACCCCTAAAGGGGATTTTGTCTTGGTCATTTATGTCCAGGGCATATTGTTACTTCCATAGGTTTATCCACATTGTGGTAGTTTATTTGACCTATCGCCACCAAAGTTTCTCCCCATAGGCGTCATTGGTTACTTGCGAGTCTTGTAGCCCCAAGCCTCCTTTGCTTTTTGGTTTGCAGACCTTCTCCCATGCCACCAGTGCCCATTTTTTCTTTGTTTCCGCTCCTCGCCACAAGAAGTCCCTTTGGATGGTTCTTATTTTTTTTAATCTTTCCTTGGGGGTTAGGAAAATGGACATCATAAAGGTTGGAATTGCTTGCAGAATAGACTTAGTCAAAATAAGTCTTCCATCTAGGTTGAGGGATCTATACGTCTAGTTTTTCACCCGCTCTTGTAAATTGTTGATTATACCTTCTCAAGTTGACATTTTGTAAGCTCTGTCTGTCAGGGAGATTACCAGGTACTTGGTTGGGAGTGATTTGCGTTCAAAGCTGAGAATATTGCCCATATTTCTTGAGATTGCGGGGTTGGTGTTGAAGGAAAAGATCACAGATTTTGAGTGGTTGATCTCTGCACCCGAGGCTTCCCCAAACTCTTCTAGAATTATTTTGTAGGCTTTTGCTTCCTTGATCTTGGGTATTCCATGGAGTAAGGTGACATCCATGATCTATTGGTGTGTGGAAGTAGGGAAGTTTTCAAAAGGTTTGATCCATGTTATTTCTCATGTTGTTGTTGCGCTTTTTATGCTTCGATTGAGACCTTCAATCATCAGAATGAATAGGAAGGGGGACAAAGGGTCACCTTGTCTGATACCTCTTGTGGGCCAGAAAGGTTTGGCTGGGGCTCCATTTATTAGGAGTGAGTAACTTGTCATGGACACTAGGCTGAATATCCAATTGATCCACTTATGGTTGAAATCAAAGGCTTCAAGGGTCTTCACCATATAGTGCCAACTGATTTTGTCATAAGATTTTTCTAGGTCCAGTTGTATTATCATTCCCCCTCTCCTTTAAATTTTTAGGGTGTGGATTAGCTCGTGGGCATGGATGATGTTGTCCATTATTTGTCTTCCTTCCATGAAGTCTGCCTATTCTTGTGAGATCAGTGTGGGTAGGAGGGGTTTCAATCTATTGGCTATGACTTTGGAGATTATATTGTAAGCCACATTGCAAAGCACTATAGATCTGCAACTGTCAGGGGCCCTGGCTTCATTTTCTTTGGGAATTAGAGTAATCATTGTAGCATTTAATGCTTTTAGAATGGAGGATGATATTTTAGATTCCTCCACTACCCTATAGACGTTATGTTTGACCTCTTCCCAACATGCTTTGAAAAATCCACTATGAAGCCATCTAGACCTAGGGATTTTCCATTGGGTATTTCCTTGATCACTTGGTCAATTTCCTCCTCAACAATGGGTTAGTTTAGGTTGTTATTTTGTTCCTCAGTGACTAGACAGGGGATGTGCTCGGTTATCCTTTGGATGGACTCTGTTCTATCTTTGTTGGGTTCCTGGGCTATCCCATGGAAGTGATTTACCATAATAGTTTCGATCTCCTTGTGAGATTCCTGCTTGATCCCATCTTGATCCTTAATTTTCAAGATTTTGTTGTGGGCTCTTCTGGCAATGGTTGTTCTATGAAAAAACTTGGTGTTCCGTTCTCCTTCCTTTAGCTATATGATATGGGACTTTTGTTGCCAAATCATTTCTTCTTGTTGGCTTCTAGCTTCCCATTCCTGGATCATCTGTATTTCTTCCTTTTTCCGATCCTCTGTGTAGCCCTCATCT
Source organism: Picea glauca (assembly GCA_000966675.3). Classification (NCBI taxonomy): domain Eukaryota; kingdom Viridiplantae; phylum Streptophyta; class Pinopsida; order Pinales; family Pinaceae; genus Picea; species Picea glauca. The sequence goes on from JZKD02S1707504.1 coordinate 424,607, forward strand.
ATGCAGATTTGCTTAAGTTTTCTCATTTTTTCTTCAATGTTGTTTTTCTCTTGGTTCATGTTTCCGAAGATTTTCATGTTCCACTCCTTGAGCTTATATTTGATGTACTTTAGTTTGTTATAGAGTTTGAACATCCTTGTCCCTTTCTCTGGTATCTCCTCCCGCCACCACTGTTTGATTTTTACCTTGAAAGTGGGGTGTTCGATCCAAAATTTCTCAAATATGAAGGGTATATTCTTTGGTTTGGTTTGGAAGCCTGCTTTCAATTGGTCTGGCCAGTGATCATACCCTCCCTAGGGAAGGATGTTGCATTCTAAGGTTATCCCCTACATAATGATTGACTCTGAAACTAGGAATCTGTCTAGTCTTGTTGCTACCTGATACTGGTTCATCCATTTATTGTTACAAGTGAACTGTCCATTATTAGTTTTGATGTCTACCATCTTCGTTGTGTCTATGAACATTGAGAACTCTTCTGCATCCCTATCCAATCTTATTGTACCTCCCTTTTTCTCTGCAAGTGACGTGATGATGTTGAAGTCCCCTACCAGGATCCATTGGAGGTTACTGAATCGATTTTTAAGGTCTTCTAGGTCTCGTATCATTCTTCTCTTTTCATATGATACCTGAGGTACATACACATTAGTGCATAGAATCAAATCTATGTTTCCAATGATTTTCATGCTAACAGTGAGTGTGTGCTTAGTCGATTCAGTTGCTAGTAGGCTCAATACTCGTGGGTTCCACAAGTTGAGAATGCCTCCTTCCATTTGGTGGCCTCTGAAAGCCACCATATTGTACTTGCTTCATTGTTGTTTACTGATTGTTTCCATTCTGTCTGTAGTTCGATTTGTCTCTTGAGTGAAACAAAGATCCGATTGTTCCGTCCTAAGTCTATTTTTGAGGATTCTCTGTTTGCACAGGTTGTTTAGGCCTCTTATATTCCAAGTTATAACCTTCATATAAACATGTGGGGGGGGAGTTGGGGAAGAGTTTCTTGATCTTACCTGATTTTATCAGTAATTCTCCAAGCTCCTATAGGGATACATTGTTTGGTTTCTTGCCCTTTTTCCTCCTCATCTGCTTGGGTGAAAGCTATGGTTGTCCCTCTCCGACTTTGATTCCTAGGTGTCCTATCTTCCCGTGTGTGCACTTTAGCACTCTAGATTTGGCTTCCTCCCTTAGGAGGAACAAGTATTGGATGTGTTCTAGTTGTTATGTTGGTACATTGTCTACTCCCTGTCTTTTCCATTGCTCTAGTATGTTTGGGAGATCTATCCCTTCCCTTTCCATAAGGTCTCTGAGATCAAGGTCTTCTGTATCTACTTTTCTTGGGGTCATATCCATGTCTCCCTATGCCTCTTCCATGGGGGTGTTTTCATCTCTAGTTTCTCCATCCATAAAAGTTTCGCTACTCCCCTATTCCTTCTTATTACTTGGCCGATCGGTGGGCTCACTTGTTGCTTGTTCTATGGCTTCTTGAGCTTTTTCTGAATCTTTTCCGCCTTTTTCCCCTTTGTTGGTTTTGTCCCACCCTTTTGTTATGTTAGAATATGAAATATTGTGCTCATTTTACGATTGACAATACCCTTGTCACCCAACCATAGGCCGAAGCCACCCTCTAAGAACCTTAACCTTGAAAGAGAATCATCCCGGAAGCAAACCCTAGGCTAGATATCCAAACCAAGGGTAGTGCACCTTTCCCTAAGGATAGTGAATCAACAAGAGCTGATCAGATAGTCCAAACCCTAATCAAGATATAGTCCAAGCCAGACATGATCTGCTAGCTAAAACAACTGCAATGGAATCTCTCCTCAAACCCGCGCACAAGACTGGGCACTGCAGTGCGCAGAAGTTTTTGCTCTGCAATTATCAAACTACCTGCCAGAATGAGAATTGGCCTCCTCTATTTATACTAATTCTAGCTAACTGTCTGGGCCGACTTCTGATTCTAGGTATCTTTCTGTTCAGTATATTATTATTTCTTATGGTTGACTTCTTCTCTTGGAGGATAATAACCTAATATAAATTATCTTCTTGAGATGATAAGTCTTCTAGGGTTATTAGCCAACTCATTAGGGTTTCTTCTTTCTTCCCGAAGTATTCTATTCTCGTTAGGTTTAAATGTGAAGGTAAATACCTCTCGCATATACCATAATATCAACACTCCCTCCTAGCTAGGGAGGTATTACAGGTAATGGTATTGAGAAAAAAACATAGCATTCACCCAGTAGCATCAACATAGTCATCTAGACTATCATCATCACCATCAATGTCATCAGCTGCATCATCTCGCAAAACCATACTCCATATGAGTAATCAGACATGATGTTGGATAAGTCACTCACACCATAGAGTGATACAAGAGCCATTCTTTTGTCCTAGAAGAGTAGATGTTCTGAACCATTTTTTGTTTGGGAAATCTATGTCATTTAATCATTCATCTGGCTGATAATCATTTACCAAACTGTTGATAGTCTTCAAGGTAGTCGAAACAAAATAGAACACAATTGTGTCTATCCATAGTAGTACATAACTACAATCCAGTGGTACACTACCACATCAAGTAGAAAACAAGTACTTGATCAGTAACGTATAGTCACAAACAATGGAACACATCCCCCACAGTAGTATACATCTATTGTCATACACTCTTCATAATAATCATTTCATATCAACCTCCACAGAAACAATGTTATGATATAAATTGAATCATCTTGGCCAATCTTTCACTCACATCTGTGAGATCTAAAACAATATCTTCCCTCAAAGTAAAACATCAATGATGGGATATCTGTCTCATTCTTCTCAAACAAGGAAGAATGATTGTTCTAATTTCTAAAGTTGGACCATTCCTCACCCTGGTCCATTCCTTTGACACTAAACAAAGTGTAACCTGGAGAGAATGAATCTTCCTTAAGGAATGCTTGTCTGTAATTGCTGAGCCTGGACCATTCCCCACCCTGGGCCATTCCTCGGGCACTAAACAAAGTGAGACATGGAGAGAATGAATGCACCCTAAGGAATGAATGTCCGGACCATTTCCTTTGTTAACCACAAGAGGAAAAAACTATCTTGTACCAACCTCCAAAACAAATCATTCCTCATGTTAACCACAATGAGAAATCGTTGTCCGGCGAGGTGGGATAGTCTTATTGAGTAACCCTCAAGAAGAGAGACTGCCTTAGACCACTTCCCATGTTAACCAAAATGGGAAGTCCCTGTCTATGGTACATCAGAAATTTGGACCACTTCCCATGTTAACCATAATGGGAAATCGATGTTCGTAAAAAATCTCAATCCACTTTCCGAATAGGAAAGAATTTGGTCATCCTAGACCATTCTTCGAACTAAAAAATGGTTGTCTATCAATCAATAATATATCAGTGCTGCCTCCCAACCTGGGAGTCATCTCTTCCTTTTTCAATAAGGAACTTGTCTCGACAAGTTCTATCTTGAGTACGGAAACTCTTTCATCTTGGATAGAAGCTTTACCAAAATGTCTGCTTATCTTCTCATCTGTGGAGATATGTATTGGAGAACCACTTTCTCCTTTCTGGACTTCATCATGGATAATGTAATGCTTGATTTCAAATGTACTTTGGTTTGGAACACTGGTTTTCTCTGAAGACTTAATGTATCTATGATCAATAGAGTATATCATTGTTGGAAAACTAGAACATATTCATGTGGAGATTTTTCTCTCATAATGAGATCTGATCTACTAAGTAACCATCTTGATACAATATCTCTATTATAGAAAATCTTCACCACGCTTATGTTGTGCACTGGAGGTTCTCCAACAAGTTCCCTTCTTCTATATACATACAAGAGTATCTTTTTGGTATGCCTCAAAGTCTTGAGGTTTCTCTTCATACACTCTTTATTCAATTTCTCTGGAGAACGTTCTTTGCATTCATCTGATGTAGAAATCCAACTCATGGATGTTGCAGATGATATAGTGACTCATGTAGAGATATGTCTGGTTTACTGGAACAAGTAATCATCATAGTCTTCTCCCTCCATTTGGGAGGACCTCTAGTTCTATATCTCACAATGCTTTCATTCATATGTGTTCAATACATTGTTCTTCATCAAGACTTTCAGTTCCTCTTCTTTATTGCTTTTATTGAGTTCATATCAGGCTGGCAATCTTCTGATTCTTGATACAATGATTGGTTGTTCTGGATTCTCTTTCTTTCTTTGAATCTTCATGTTCTTCCTTGTTTTTATCTCTTGGTTCCATGGAGTAGATTACATGTCTTAAATATTCCATTTCTTTCTTTCATCATAGGATCACAGATGTGGATGGACAACCAGGGATACTTTAAAGGCTTCTCTTTGAAGAAGACTTCTTCTAAGGTTGGACTGAACACGTACTGGCTGCTATCATGGATATATATATATATTATCATTTTCAATGGATCATAGGATTAGCTCCCTCCTAATCCTTGCTTCATGTATGAATACATTCTCTTATTTATGGTGATATATAATCGGATCCCTCCATCTAGGAGAGTCCACGCTTCCATCTACATCCTCATTCCCTTCTGCAAGGTGTTATAGGTCTTTCTCTAATTTCCTCTTGATTGTTGACTTCTTTCTGTCTTTGCTTCTTCTAAGTCTCTCCATGATGGATTCGACTTATCTTGTAATAGATTTCACATGATTTGTTTGACGTATTTCATCATGTGTATTATCTAATGATATCCATCCTTATCTTGTTGTTCTTCCATAGGTATATTTCTTCTTGGAACACATTATCTTCCAAGAGATAGATACACAAGATATGTAGAAGATATAAGAAGACTATTGTTACCCTTAAAAGAAGAAGTATTTGTAATCCTTCTTAGTCTTCTTTGTAGGTTCCTTTTCTTCGGAAATTGATGCTTCATGTTTCTCCTTCCTTTTCTTTAGATCGGGACAATGATTCTTGTAGTGACCATACTTTCGAAAGTTGAAGCATTGTATTTCTAAAATATCTTTCTCTTGATTTGTCTTCTTCTTTGAACCAGAATTCCTTTTGTTCCTAAAGTTCTTGAATCTTGTTGTGAAGTCTTGATCATCGTACTTATTTTGGGGTTTATATTTTTCATTGATCCTTGATTCTTCTTGAGCACAGCAAGTCCAAAGTTCTTCAAATGTCAGATACTCCTTTCTTGTGTTCATGCTTGCGGAAAATGCATTCCACGTCTTGGGAAAACCATTGAGTACTATGTTTACCAAATCCTTCTCTAAAATGATCTCTTCAATAGCTTTTAGTTGATCTCTTAACTGAGATATTCTCACAAAGTATGATGTTATGTTCTCATCATCATTAATCTTCATGTCACGGAGGTCATTCTTCAGAATCATTACTTGTCCAATGTTTCTGACTGAGAAGAGGTTTGTTAGGGCATTGTACATCTTCTTAGATGAGTCAAGATGGTAGATGTAGGGTATCAAGTGGTCTTTGATAGATCCCACTATGATACTCATGGCATTGATGTCACTGTCTATCAACTTATCCATAGCTGCAACGTTCTACAGTTCCTTCTCTTTTCCTTCTTGAAACTTTGGTTTCACGATCTTTACTTTCACTATATCCAACACTTTATTCTTGGCAAGGCTAAGTTCAATCCTTCTCTTCAATGCTCTGAAGTTAGAAAATCCATCTAGCTTGTTCTCTGACTTCATAGAGTAAGTCATGGCTGCTTTGACTTGGTCAACCCTAGATTTGACCAAAAACTCAAACTTTATGTCTTGGCTTGCTGAGAGTACCAGGAGATGTGCTAGGCTAGGGCACACTGATCTATCTAGAGATTAGGTCAATCCCTTCAATTAAGGTGCCTCAACAAGAGGATTAGGGTTTTTGCAACTATACCTGCTAGTAACCCTAGCAACAATGCTATGGTGACTTCTCCTACTAGAAACCCTAGAGGTAGTTCTTCAACAAGCTTAATATCCTTACATCTATGTTTCCTTCCAGTGGTTTATACTGAATGAAGGAGGTGTGGGCCCATAACCTATTAGAATATGAAATATTGTGCTTGTTTTACCATTGACAATACCCTTGTCACCCAACCATAGGCCGAAGCCACCCTCCGAGCACCTTGACCTTGACAGAGAATCATTCTTGAAGCAAAACCTAGGCTAGATAGTGAAACAAAGGGCAACGTACCTTTCCCAAAGTATAGTGCATCAACAAGAGTTGATTAGATAGTCCAAACCCTAACCAAAAGATAGTCCAAGCCAAACATGATCTGCTAGTTGCTGCAGCTGCAATGGAAGCTCTCCTTGAACCTGCGCACAAGACTGGGCACTGTAGTGCACACAAGTTGTTTCTCTACAGTTCTAATACTACTTGTCATAATGAGAACTAGCCTCCTATATTTATACTAATTCTGGCTAACTGCCTGGGCCAACTTCTCATTCTGGGTATATGTCTATTAAGTATATTATTATTTCTTCTAGCCAAAGTCTTCTCTTGGAAGCTAATAAGATAATATAAATTATCTTCTTGAGCCAACAAGTCTTCTAGGGTTATTAGCTAATTAATTAGGGTTTCTTCTAGCTTCCTAGAGTATTCTATTCTTGTTAGGTTTACACATAAAGGTAAATACCTCCCGCAGCTACCATAATATCAACATGTTCTACTCCTGGTCTCCATTTTTCTTCTTGTTGGGGTTTTACTCCATTTTTTGTTAGCTCTGCTTCTATGGTTCAATTTTATGAATGCATCCTCATATTGTTGTGGTTTGGATCTTTCCTCTTACTCTTGTTTATTGAGAAGACATTCTTTGATTATGTGTCCATTCTCAGGACATATTCTGCATCGAAAAGGGATCTGCTTGTAATCTGTGTTTTGGATCCATTCCTCATCCTTGAATTCTAGACTTATGGCTTCTGGGAGTGCTCCTGACACATCCATCTCTATACAGATTCTTGCGTAGGATGTATATCTCCCTTTTAGGGTAGCTTCTGAAGTCTTCACATATTTTCCTAGTTTGATTCTTAATGCTTCGAAAGTAGAGAGTAGCCATTAATATACCAGTAAGGAATAAAATCTCAGCCATACCGGTACCCTTTTGAATGTCTCTTTTTATGGGGAGAAGTTTTCCTTCCATGGCTGCATGTACAGTCCCTCTAAGGCGTGGAAGTATGCCCCCCCCCCCTAGAATATCCTATCCCTATATTCTAGGTTCATGAATTTATCCACGTGGATATTGGTGGCCACCCACCTATTCCACTTGGACCCCCACCATTGCTTCTTTCAGTTTTTTAGTTTCCACACAGTTTACTATTTTTAGTAGTTTTTCGGGTCCTGAACTTCCGGAACCGTTTTGAGGCCTTAAACAACGTTTTTTGGGAAAACAGGGAGAAAAATGGATCATAGATTAATGTTTATCACCCAAAAGTTGTATTCCTCAGATAGATATTTCTAATGAGGTATGGAATGCATCAAACAAAGATTGTATTCCAAAGTTACATCCCCGAGAAGTTGGTGTACCAACTTACCCAAACAGGGCCCATAGTCTAGGCGTTTCATCTCCTAGGGTTAGGTATTTGGATGTTTAGGGTTTTTCATTGTTTCTCAATAATAATAGGCCTTTGAGCCTCATTGTAACACAATTCAGAGGCCAGTAGCAACCACATCTCTTCTCAGAGATAAGCTACCAACGCCCTAGCTAGTTTATTTCCATTATGTCTGTAAGCATATTTCAGTGATTTGTTATTAATGAAATGAAGTCTTATTTCTGCTTCATCTCTGCATTTATGTGTATTTCTGTATTTCATTGTGTTCCTACATAAATCTGAATCAGTGGTATTAGAGCGGTCTACTTGTTCTCGATCCTTCTTTGCATGTCCCCAACGAGGTCGGGGTATAAGGAGTTGGGGCTCGATTTGGTTGAACCTTTGCAAGATTAGCCTCACAAACCCTGACGACCACCCATGGGGGAAGAAAAGAAAGATGAGGGAGTAGGAGATCCTATCAAAATTTTGCTCGAGTATGCCCTCGAGACAAAAAGGAACATGATGATGGACAACTTTTCCCAGATTCCTCAATGGATTCCCACTGGCAGCGCATCGACATCCAACAACCACTCTGGAGGCGCCACTCCTTTTAAGGTACAAGTAAAATTTAACATTCCCATATTTGATGGTCAAATAGATGCAGATGTCGTAGATAGATGATTGAATCTATTAGAAGTATATTTCTTGGTTCATGACTTTTCCAACCGAGAAAGGATTATTTTCACACTCCTCAAAGCTGCCCCCCAAGCCAAGGACTGGTGGGAAACCTACTAAGAGAAAAAGGGCGAGGGAGAAACCTCTTTGTTCTCGGCCACACACACTTGGAATTCTTTCCGAGATGCCATCAAGGAACAATATTATCTTGTGGGGAGCTATGAGGAAAAATACATACAATGGATTACGTTGCAGCAACAAAGGGACCAAGATGTGCATGAGATGACGAATATGTTTCATACCCTATGCACAAAGTTGGGTATCAAAGATTTAGAGAAACATTTGGTGTTTAATTACTGCAATTGTCTACACAGATACATTGAGAAGAATATGGAGTTACTCGACATCTACTCGATTGGTGTGACGTATCGATACACTGCCAAGATTGAGTAGAAGTTCAAATAGAAGAAGCGAGACTTTGGGTCTGCGAATCAGAAGCAAGGGAAACGTACCCTCAAACCGTAGAACAAAGAAACAAGACAAGGCAGGGTGGCCCAGGACAACCCGCCAAAGCCACAATCAAAGAACAACACCACGAAGACAAAAAAGGACACGGGGAAGTGGTGTGAGTTCCATAAGAGATCCACTCACAACACAAGTGAGTGCCGGGCCAAGCAGTCGCTGGTAGTCAAGTTGAAGGCTTCTAAATCAGATGCATGCTCCGACTCTGAATCAGAACCCGACAAGGGGAATGATAGGGGGAAGAAGATCATCGATGCGGAGCCCAATGCCACCATTACCACCATGAAGATCCAGAAGGAGGAACCAGAAGATCCAGAGGAGGCCGAGCATCTCTTCCATTCCAAGATGTGGGTAAAGGGTTCCTCATTGCAGTTCATTGTCAACAACGGAATCCATAAGAACCTCATCTCAGTAGACGTCGTGAAGTGACTAGGCTTGCTGACCACAACACACCCACAACCATACACTATCGGGTGGTTGCACCAAGTACGGGACCTCCGCGTCAACCAACAATGTCACCTTCCCTACAACATCAAGCCCTTCATGGATGAGGTATTATGTGACATTGTTCCTCTTGATGTTTCTAATGTATTCTTAGGATAACCGTACTTGTGGAAGCAACATGCTATGTATGATTCCAGGCCTCCTGCTATTATTATCACCTTGGGAAATATGCTATATAGGATATCAGATATAGCACCGCCTACCACCATCTCTTTGGTTATTGCAAAACAATGCAGTAAGCTCATTTCCAAAACTAGGAAACTTGTTTTCCTGATGATCTTCCCTCAGGGAAAGAGGAAGACTATGGCCATGACCTCTAGACAAGGCCTCATTGCACGAAAACAACAAATGGATAAGGTCGTGTTGGAGTACGAGGACATCTTCACCTCCCCGCAGGGGTGCCTGTACACTGCCAGGTCAAGCACCCCATCGATCTGATGCTAGGTATGCCACTGCACAATGGACCCATTTATCGACACTCTATTCTAGAGAATGATGAAATCAAGAGGCAGGTTCAGGAGATGTTGCAGAAAGGTCACATCCGACAGAGTTCATCACCCTGTGGGAGCTCGATCGTGTTGGTGCAGATGAAGGATGGGACTTGGAGACTCTGCATTGACTATCAGGCACTGAACAAGATCACTTTCCGGAATAGGTACCCAATCCCACGGATTGATGACCTTCTGGACCAACTCAAGGGGGAAAAATATTTCAGCAATATCGACTTGAAGTCAGGGTATCACCACATACCAATCAAATCCTCTGATGTGTGGAAGACTGCCTTCAAATCCAAGGAGGGCCTTTTCGAATGGTTGGTCATGCCATTCAGGTTGACGAATGAACCTACAACCTTCATGAGGCTAATGGATGACATCCTATGACCATTCACCAACTCATTTGTAGTGGTGTACTTGGATGACATTCTCATCTTCAGCCAGACTTGGGAAGAGCACCTCCACCACATCCGACAGGTCCTCCAAACAGTATGGCAACACAAGTTGTGTGCCAATTTGGAGAAATGCACTTTTAGCATGACCCAGGTTCAGTATCTGGGATACATTATTGATGAGAAGGGGGTGCATGTAGATCCAACAAATATCCAAGTCATTCGAAATTTGCCAGCACCAACCACCCTAATAGACTTCCGCAGCTTTTTAGGTCTTAACAATTTCTATCCTAGGTTTGCATTGGGATTCTCTCATATCACTTGGCCCTTGAGTCAAGTCACCAAGGGAGGAGCTAAAGAAAAAATCTTTTGGTCCAAATCACAACAGAAGTCATTCGGGGAGTTGAAGCATCACCTCTGCTCTGCACCAACGCTCACATTACCAAACTTGCAACAACCATTTAAGATCGAGACAAATGCCTCTGACTATGATATTGGGGAAGTCCTTACTCAACATGGGAATCTAGTGGCATATCACAGTGAGACACTTTCTGACGCAGTCTGGAAGTATCCCACTTATGAAAAATAAATGTATTCCATTGTGCAGGCTTGTCGACAATGGAAGCATTACATTTTGGGGAAGGAAATGGTCATCCACACAGACCACTGACCCCTTTAGTTCATACAGACACAAGGGAAGTTGCAGAACGATCGCCATCAGAAGTGGTCCACATACCTACAAAAGTTTCATTTGAACATTAAGTACAAGAAAGGCAACACCAATAATGTTGCAGACTCCCTCAGTCGACCACCCATCATGGTGCTAACCACTGTGCTCAACTCTTGTGGGCACGAGACTTCCGATTTGTCCCTTCTCTACACAAGTGATCCGGAATTTGGCCACACATACAATACACTCTTGGAGGGTAAGCAAATTCCCAATTTTCACCTCCAGGATGCCCTGCTTTGTCACCTGGGACACCTTTGTGTTCCTTCAAGTGAGCATGCCAAGATGATTTGGGAGGCACACTACATTTGGGTCGCTGGGAATTTTGAGGTCAAGAAAACCGTGGCAATACTGCAAAAGTATTTCTATTGGCTGAACCTTTGACAGGATGTCGGGAAGTACATCAAGTCCTGCACTACTTGCACCATTTCCAAACCGACCATCAAGAAACAAGGCCTCTATACTATGTTTCCTAGCCCCAATTGACCTTGGGAATCCATCTCTATGGATTACATGTTGGACCTTCCTTCTACTAAGCATGGAAATGACTGTGTTTTTGTGGTTGTCGACCAATTCTCAAAGATGTCCATTATGATGGCCTACAAGAAGAATATCACAACAGAAGCCACTGCTAAACTGTTATTTGAACGAGTGTGGGTACACTTTGGGATCCCACAGTCTATCATCTCAGATCAGGACATCAGGTTCCTCAGTACATTTTGGTCCAGCCTCTGGTCGATGCTAGACACCAAGCTCACCAAGTCCACAACTTTCCATCCGCAAACTAATGGCCAAACAGAGGTCATCAACGGGATGATCATACAGATTATGCGCATGTACAATTCAAAGCATCCATGCACATGGGATGAGAGACTCCCCTATGTACAACACAGCTACAACCGGGCTCTCCATAGCTCAACCAACCACAATCCCTTTCAAGTGGGCTTGGGATTCTAGCCACTATGTCCCATTGACATAGCCATGCCATTTGTGGCTACTCAGGAAGATTCAGATCATTTCCAGTCTGAGATTGACAAGGCAAACAACTTCATTGAGAACATTCAACACATCCACCAACAGGTTCATGACATCTTAGACAGAGCCAATGCTAAGTACAAGCAACAACATGATCAACATCGGGTGCCACACAACCTCTAGGTGGGTGAAAAAGTGTGGCTACATTTGCAAAAGGAGCACCTCGTTAGACCCCACCGCAAGCTTCGTCCGCTCTGATATGGGTCGTACACTCTCACCAAGGCTTTAGGGGAGAATGCCTTTGAGCTCAACATTCCACCATTCCTTTTTGTGCACCCAGTGTTCAATGTGGACCACCTTCGGCCCTACTTTCCACCTCTACTAGACACATCCGCCATGGCAGAACAACTCACACCAACAAAGTTAAATCCAGACTTCATGGAACAAGCCATAACTGATCAGATCATGGATACACAGATCAAGCACACCTGACAACAAAGGATACCTCTATATCGAGTTGTCAAAGTAGTCCAAGTCCTTCACCAACTCAAGTGGCTCACCAGGGACCAAGTTCAGTAGAAGTTTCCTCATCTCATGGAGGAACTCAACGCAATGGGAACCATTGCTTCCTAAGGGGGGAGGAATGATCCAGGTGGATATTGGTGGCCACCCACCTATTCAACTTGGACCCCCAGCATTGCTTCTTTTACTTTTTTAGTTTCTGCATAGTTTACTATTTTTAGCATCTTTTCGGGTCCTGAACTTCCGAAGTCGTTTTGAGGCCTTAAACGACGTTTTTTGGGAAAAAAGTGAGTAACATGGATCATAGGTCATGTTTCTCACCCAAAATTTGTATTCCTCGGATATATCTTTCTAATGAGGTATGGAACGCGTCAAACGAAGAACGTATGCCAAAGTTACTTCCCCAGGAAGTTGGTGTACTAACTTACCCAAACGGGGCCCATAGTCTTGGCATTTCATCTCCTAGGGTTAGGTCTTTGGATGTTTAGGGTTTTCCATTTTTTCTCAATATTAATAGGCCTTCAAGCCTGAATGTAACATAGTTCAGAGGCTAGTAGCCGCCACATCTCTTCTTAGAGATAAGCTTCCAACACCCTAGCTAGTTTATTTCCATTATGTCTATAAGCATATTTCAGTCATTTGTTATTAATGAAATGAAGTCTTATTTCCGCTGCATCTATACGTTTATGTGTATTTCTGTATTTCATTGTGTTCCTACATAAATTTGAATCATGAATACTGCTGTAAAGAACCCTTTCTAGACTAGGTGGAGCTCCACTTCTCCGCTTGGTTTCTATTGATATTTAATCCAGTTGTGTAGCGTTCTTTCTGTGGGACACAAACCGATAAACTTGCATATTAGCACATGCGTCTTCATTTGGTCCCTGCAGAGTTGTGTTTGTGTATCCTCCAGTATTACCTTGGGTATCAATGTTGTTTTAGGTTTACATGGGTTACGCCCTGATTCCTTGTTTAGCTTCGATGTGTCTTGCGCCTCACTCTGAGTTTATCTCACTTCTTCCCCCATGAGCTCGCTTTTTCCCTGGTTTCTTTCCTGACTTTTTCGTGGATCTGATCCAAAGGTGCCTATGATTGGTGCCTTGAATCCTATTCCTCTTGGTCCTTTCTACCTATCCACCACTACCTGTTTGTATGAAGGGGTTCCACTACCCCCCCCCCCTTTGGTGCTCATGTTGTCCTCTGCTATGGCTGCAACTGCCAAACCCTAGCTTGCGGTTGCTCCAAAATTCAAGGCTCTTTTGTTATTCTCATGGTCCAATTCGATTATCTTATTCATTTTCTCTTTGATGAGTTTGATATCCAATTTGTATTCCATATTACTGAGGGTCAAATTGTTGGTTAGTTTTTGTTCTAGCTCTTTAATCCTATCTCTCAAGTTTAGATTTTATGTTTTTCTATTTCTTGAATCCTATCCTTCATTGTCCGCAATTCACTCTTGAGCCCTAAGTATCTATCCTCTATTTGAGTTTGAATGGTATCTTTAATTTTTTTTATCGATCATTGCCTCTAGCTATATTTGGAGTTTTACCTCTCTTTCTTCACTCATTTTTTCTAATGTTTCTAACTCTATTTGGATTTTGGCATCTCTCTCTTCTCTCCGTTTTTCTATTGATTCCATATAATCATAAAGGTTCTCTAAGGAGATTTTGGGGGACCTCCCCCTATTAGACTGAGTCTTGTTCAAAACTGTATAGAAATATTATTCTGATTCTGTAGAGATATAATTTCAAAACACACACACACATATATAATATTTTTAATGGTTAAAAAATATATATTATATATAATATATTTTCTTAACCATCAAAAATATTATATATATATTAAAAACTTAATCATAAATATTTTAAAATTATTATTAACATTTTTTTTTATTAAAATGTTGAGAATATAAATTATTTTTGAAATCTCTATTATAATACAAGTTCAAAGTTTTTTTTATCCATAAAATTATCAAGACTATAAATTTTAAAAATATTATTAATAAAAAATAATATAATTTTTTAATCATTCAAAGTTTCACAATAAAAATTTATAAATTTTTTCTTAAAAAAATAATTTTTTTTAAATATTAAACTGAAATTTCAAAAAAAAATCTTATAACATATTACAATGTAATATGTTATACATATTACAATGTAATATGTTATACATATTACAATAAAATATTTGGAAACGATGCACGATTTTACTTATTGATGCACCTTTTTTTATAAGTTTATGAGCCCATTGTTGTATAATTACGTGTAGAATGCACGCTTATAAACTGTGACCTAAACCTCCTGGTCACGTCCAACCTATTGTTTACGTCTAACTGGGCATGGTGGGTCACCACAACTTGTAACACTGGGCAGGGTGTAAAGAAAAGCAGTAACAACCACTTCCTGTGAACTAACCCACATATGTAATATGTTATAACATATTACATTGTAATATGTATAACATATTACATTGTAATATGTTATAGCATATTACATATGTTATAACATATGTAATATGTTATAGCCCCCCCACCCACATATGTAATATGTTATAACATATTACATTGTAATATGTATAACATATTACATTGTAATATGTTATAGTATATTACATATGTTATAACATATGTAATATGTTATAGCATATTACATATGTTATAACATATGTAATATGTATAATATATAACATATTACATTGTAATATGTTTAACATTTAAGTTTTTCTCAAAATTAAAATTTTTGTATTATATTTCGTTTTATAAAATGTTTGTTTTACTTTCTTATTTTAATTTAAATGAAAATATATACGAAAAAACAATTCTTTAACTCTTAACTTTACAAATAAGTAAAATAAAAACTATATCAATCTTTACAAATAAGTAAAATAAAAATTATATCAATGCAATTGTAAGGTGATTAGTTGAAATG
>JZKD02S1707504.1:448329-461867 GCA_000966675.3 Picea glauca
AAAAAAAAATCTATTGGAAAAAAAATTAAAAGAAAAAGGGGAATTAATGTTTTATTATTTTGATAATTTAAAATACTAATTAAATCAGAAAAGGGAAAATTGGTTAATTTCCACACCTGCCTTTTTGAGCTCTAATTAAAAAGGGGAAAGAGGGAAAATCTAAAAATTTAGGAAACTAGGAAAAGAGGTAAACATAAAAAGGGAGAAAGGGGAACATAAGGGAAAAAGAGGAAAGTCAAACTTTGAAAAAATATCTACCATTTAAGAGCTTTCTAATTTAAACTGAGCTAGCAATTTAATAATAGGGAAAGCCAATAAAACCTGTAAATGAATTTGGGGACACTTAGGAGTGATTCTAGGAGTAACTCTAGGTGGGTGAGGGAAATAAAGATAATTAATTAATTAAAGAAATTAATTTATGGAAGAATGTAGGGGATGGGGGACACTTGTACGGAGAGGAATTTTTAGGAATTAAATTTTAAAAAGTTAAATAAATGAGATTTTAGGAAAGTAAGAAACCAAGAAACTCTATATAATGAAGGGAGGAGATGGAAGTAGGAGATCTTCTGTTTTGCATAACGTTACGCTACAAA
Organism: Picea glauca; assembly: GCA_000966675.3. Classification (NCBI taxonomy): domain Eukaryota; kingdom Viridiplantae; phylum Streptophyta; class Pinopsida; order Pinales; family Pinaceae; genus Picea; species Picea glauca. The sequence goes on from JZKD02S1707504.1 coordinate 448,923, forward strand.
AATATCTTCTTGACTGACTTAATTTGTGGGAGTTTGGATACCCATCTCAGGGAGGAATGGTAGTTTGACCTTGCGAGGCGAGCTGGGAGCTAGTCGAAATCTTTGGATTGTGAGTGTGTGGCCCCTTTGCAGCTCGGGGGGCTAAGGGGGAAGAAGAGTATCCCTAGCATTGGCTGGGAGGTACCGGTGAAGTCTCGACGGTCAATGAGCGGGAGTTGCATAGAGCGCGTGGGACGTCATTCTGAGCAGGCGATCAGGCAACAATATGCTCTCTTCATTTTTGTGTGGTAGAATGTATTAGGACTTATGCTTGGATATGCTTATTTAATGGAGAAGTAAACTAATGTTTTTTTTTAAATTGATGACTGAAACTTTCCTTAGCCTAGCTCAATGGTTGTTAACTCCCATGGCCTTCATTTTCCCACATGTCTCGACCACCTTTCTCTGTTGATTGTGACCTTCATGGTTTCCTAGCCTTCATCCTTAGTTCACTAGTCCTCGCCCGAGCAGTCAGCCAGGATCCCGATCTACGGTCGTCACCTTAGCATTAAAAGACCTATGGATCTCAATGACCTTCTTTTCTATGCGAGGATGATGACCGAAGGATGAAACCAATTAGTTGGCTACCCTTAATGTTTGTCCTTGGTTGATTATTGATTTCGCCATTTGGCAATGACCTCTACGTGTGAATTATTTGGTGTCCTGGTTGGTTTTCTCTATGCCTTGAGTGATAGAGCCCCTGCAATCATTCCATGACCTTTCCTATTAGATCCTTGCATTCTCTTACTGTTATCTGCGTTGTATTAGGGTTATAGCAATGGAAGCACTCATTGATTCCCCGTCTGCAAATTTTTGGGTATTCTGGCAATGGAAAAACGCAATGGTTTTATGTCTGCATTTTTATTATTTTATATTATGGCAATGAAAAAAAAAAAAAAACCGAATTGATTTCAAGTCTACAAATTTTATAATGGTATCGTGGAAATGGAAAAATGTTTTATTTGATTTTCTGTCTGCATTTATATTTGTGTCTGGGAAATGAAATACACTTTTGTATTCCTGTCTGCATTGTATTGGTACTTTTGCAATGGTAAGAACGTTTGATTTCCTATCTCCATTTTATATTGGTGTCCAGGAGATGAAAAACGTTTTGGTATTCCTGTCTGCATGGCATTGGTATCTTGGCAATGGAAAATGAATTCATTTCCATGTCTGCATTTTGCCAGCGTTTTTCCCTTTTAAATGATGATGGCAACATGGAGTTCCTTCTGGTGCATTTTGGGCACATCATTCTGCATATTTTAAATACGGATAGCCATGAATGTCCTTCTGGTGTGTCCCTGTACATGTTTTCCCCCTTTAAATTGAGACTATTATTGTTGTTTAAATGCCCACGATTTTTGCCTTTAACATGTGAAGATATTGTTGTTAAATCACCCACATTTTTTCTCTTAAAGAATGAAATAGATTGTTGTTTAAATGCCCACGATTTTTTCCTTTAACATGTGAAGATATTGTTGTTAAAGTACCCACATTTTTTCTCTTAAAGAATGACATAGACTGTTGTTTAAATGCCCACGATGTTTTCCTTTAAAATGTGAAGATATTGATATTAAATCACCCACGTTTTTGTTCTTAAAGAATGACATAGACTGTTGTTAAATGCCGACGATTTCTCCTTCAAAATTGGTGATTGTTTTGTTGGGAATGACCACGGTTGGAATTTAAAAACGGACTGTGTAGACCAACGTTTTTAGCTTGTTTCAGAGTGTTTCTATCACTAAGTTTACACCACGATTTATAATGGAAGTCACAGTGTATTCATCATTGAATCCAAGCGATTTATCACTGATTACAACTCGTTTTTATATCCAAGTTTATAGTATTCATACCACAGAGTTAAAGGGGTCCTGTCACTGAATTCAACGTGTTTTCATCGCTGAGTTTACACCATTTTTTACCACTGAATCTACAGTATATTATTCACTGAATCCAAGTGATTCCATCACTTATTACAACGTGATTTTATCTCTGATTTTTTACTATGTATACCACTGAGTTTGTTGTTAAATGACCACGAATTTACCAGAACAATTTCTACAGTTAATTGGCGTGTTAATTGCAATGTTAAATGCTATATTAATTGCCTTACTAAATGCCAGAACAATTTCTACAGCACTGTGAATGGTCAACATATTCCTACTTATTGATTAAATGTCGTAGTGAGTTAAATGGTTAATATTTATGTAAATTGCCTTGTTTTTTTGCTATTAATCATTATGTTAACCGTCATATAAATTGCCTCGCTACTGTTATATTAATTGTTCTGTTAATTAACATGATAATCGCCTTGTTAGTGCTATAATACTTGTTATGAAAATAGACATGCAAACTAACCTGCTATTTCTCAACTAATTGATTATGTTAATCATTATGTTAAATGCCTTGTTAACTATTGTAATAAATTTTTATGTAACAGATATGTAATTACCTTGTTGATTTGCTACAACAATGTTATTAGATGAAAGTTTCTTCCTCAATGATAATAAACAACTAGTGTGGTTAGTTCAGTCATTATATCTAGACTAATATTGAGGTTTAACTGTTCATAAGTGCTATAGGTAGAATTCCACTTTAAGAATGCTAATGATGTTGTTTAAGTTTATGGTTAGTTGGATTTATAGATATCATCTAATTGGTAACCCAGACTCGCGAAATTTGAGTCATAATTCATGTTAAGTTTGGTTGGTAACTCGTTGACTAATGGGATTTAGACTGGAAAATTGATTTGTAATTAATGCCAGTTTAAATCATAGATATTGACCATTTAGCCTTGATTAATGGTTGGGTTGTTGACGAAGTTGTTTTTAGCTTGCGCTTCTCATTGAGGGTGTTGTTGTTCATTTTAATTAATGTTTGTACTTGGTTTTGTAAACATTTAATGTACTTGGTTTGCTCATTGTAAGGGTTCTAGTTACTTGTGCAATTAATTTTGGGTGTGTGGGGTTGTTAGGATGATTGTCCTTAGCTTAGTAGGCTTGGTATGCTGGTGTCGGGTAGGATGTAGACACCTCCTTGTTCCTCGGAACAGTTGCTAGCCTTGAGACCTTAAATGGTCAAAATCGATGGGAACCTGGGCTTAAGCATTGCTTATGTGTCCTGGAGGTCCTAACCATTGTAGTTTAGGACAGACGTGTAGTCATTCTTATTCTTCATCGGTTGAATGTCGTACAATTCTTCCAAGTGCTTGATGTGCTTTTATGTTAGGTCGTTATGTTTGTTGTGGTGTGAGTTGCATGCATTGTGTTCGTCATTGTGTTGTGATGTTGAGTATAATGTCATTATTACCTTCCTACATACATAAAAAAAAAAATTGCACTTGTTATATGAGGCTTGTTGTCTCAACAAAATGGGAGGTTCGTTACATATGGTATCATAGCAGGTTCAACCCACAACTTGGAATCACTATGTATTTCGTTGATATAATTTGATTATAATGTTACTAATTGAGTTGACTTGTATTCATGCAGGTAATCATGCTTAGAGGACGTTGCAGAGGCAGACGATGGGGTGCTAGGGGAGGGGGTGCGACTCCTCCAGTAGCATCCACACCTGAGGGATATAACCCCCAGGGAGATGAGAAGGTTGTTGGACAGGAGCAGATAGTAGTTGGTGATGTGATCGGAATGATGAGATCCTTTTAGCGCATGTCTGAGGCACTGATCAACCATTTGGATAGAGATGAGGCTAGGGCGCCGACACCCCCTAAGGTTCTGCCACGTGCTCTGGTCGGTACTAGTAGCATTCACTGTGAACTCGAGAAGGTCAAACTTACCAAGTTCTTTGGTGCCCCGGACGACGCAGTCGCCAAGGCATGCTTGGAGAACATGGGGATGTGCTTTTCAATTCGCGATTATACCTCCAACATGAAGGTCCGCATGGCAGTCTTCCAACTGAAAGGAAGTGCTCTTCTATGGTGGAAGACGCTCCTACCAGAGTTGAACATGGCCGTCGAAGATGTGTCATGGCAACTATTCGAGGAACGGTTCTGAGGGAGGTACCTTTCAGAGGAATTCATTGAGTGTCAGCTCAATGAGTTCAATGCCTTATGACATGGAGGTTGTACGGTGCCCGAGTACGAGGCATGTTTTATGGAGCTTCTTTGGTATGCTCCGCACCTTAACACTAAGAAAATTAAGGTCAACAGGTTCATGTTCATTCTTAATGGAAGGATACGTACAAAGGTCAGGATTTTGATGCCACAAACCTTGCATGATGTCATCCAAAAGGCCCTCATAGCAGAAGAGGAGCTTATCAGTAGGGGTCAGACCAGGACTCCAGCGAGACCAGTAAGGCAGGTGTCTTCTAGAGCACAACAACATCAGACACTAGCCAGACATATGTCGGGATATCGTGGTTTCCAGAGGGGATCCACTTTCACTACACCTCGACGACTGACGCCTCAACAACAGACACCTTATCGGGGACCACAACATCAACAACAATGTCGACTGCAGCAGTAGTAGTTTAGGCTTGTTCAGCAGAACAAAACAAGATTCTAGGCTGAAGGGCCATCACCTTCTACCTCGGGTACTAGGATTACTGGGCCAAAGAAGAGGTGTTGGACATGTGGGGAGCCAAACTACCAGCACGACTACCTGGTGGAGAGGACTAGAGAGTCCAGATTAGCTAGAACCACTACCGTGCGAGATATGGTAAAGGCCCATCGGATTCATGTAGTGGTGAATAACCACCAGGAAGAGCATCAGTTGACTCTGCTCGAGATGATAGGTACCATCGTTGACCAAACCCTTAGTATTTTGATAGATCCTAGTGCTATCGAGAGTTTCATTTCTGGTGAAATGATAAAATGAATTAAGGTAAAGGAAGTCAAACATGATGAGTTTAGCTTCATAGAGATGGATTTAGGAGCCAAACAAAAGGTTGGAGGAAAGGTTACGGGCTATATCCTTAACCAGGGAGAGTTTGTCACAAGGGCCAACCTGTACGTCACGATCTTAGGATATTATGATGTCATAATTGGTATGGATTGGTGGGAATCGCATGAGGTGATACTCAATTGTAAGATGAAATGGTTGAGCTTGGTCGATGACGAGGGATAGAGACGTGTGATTGTAGGACGAAACCAGGGAGTTTTCCTGATGTTCATCTCTTCCTTACAGCTACAGAAGAGCATGCGTAAGGGGTGCAAGATTTATGTGATCCTTGCGTTAAATGAAAAGGGATTAACATAAGGTTTAGAACACCTTCCGGTGGTGAGAGATTTTTTGGATGTATTTCTAGAGGAGTTACCTGGGATGCTGCCAGAAAGGGAATTGGTGTTCACTATAGACCTAAAACTAGGAACTGAACCGATTGCGAGAACGCCTTATCAGATGTCGACCCCAGAATTACAAGAGTTAAGAATGCAACTCAAGGAGTTGCTTGACCTGGGACTGATATGTTCCAGTGTGTCACCGTGGGGTGCACCTGTTATTTTCATACGAAAGAATGATGGGTCATGGAGACTCTGCATTGACTACCATCAATTGAACAAGGCCACGATCAAGAATCAATATCCATTGTTGAGGATTGATGATCTGTTAGATCAAATGAATGGCGCGATAGTGTTTTCAAAGATCGATTTGTGATCAGGGTATCACCAGTTACAGATTAAGGAAGATGACGTCCCTAAGACCACCTTTAAGACGAGGTTTGGACATTATGAGTTTATTGTTTTACCATTTGGAATGACAAACACCCCAGGGTTATTTATGAGTTTGATGAATGGGGTGTTTTGCAAGTACTTGGACAAGTTCGTCCAAATATTCATTGATGATATTTTGATTTACTCTCGGATGACGGAGGAGAATGACGTGCACTTGCGCTTGGTACTACAGTGTCTGCGAGAGCACAAATTGTATGGGAAGTTATCCAAATGCTCATTTTATCAATTGAAGATTCACTACTTAGGGAATATCATCTCCTGCGAAGGAATCACCATGGATCCAACCAAGGTCGAGGCTATTATGGAATGGCCTGCACCAACGAATGTCCCGGAAGTGCGTAGCTTCATGGGTTTAGCAGGTTACTATCGACGGTTCGTCGAGGGGTTTTCGAGGATAGAAAATCCGATCATGGAATTGTAGAAGAAAAACCAGAAGTTTGTTTGGACCGAGAAATGAGCGAAAGCATTTCGAAGGCTCAAGGACTTTTTGACAACAACACCGATACTAAAGGTCCCGAACATGGACGCATACTTCTTGGTATGCACTGATGCATCCAACGAAGGCGTATGTGGAATATTGATGCAATATGGACGAGTGATCGCTTACATTTCGAGGAAATTGAGAAGGCATGACGAGAACTACGCGACGCATGATTTTGAGTTGTTATCCATCATATATGCCTTGAAGGTTTGGAGACGCTACCTTATTGGATGAAAGTTTGATCTAAAGACTGACCACTGTGGACTACAACACATATTTATGCAAAGCGACCTAAATGCGCAACAACCACGTTGGTCATAGTTGCTTAGCGAGTATGACTTCAAGATTACTTACATAAAAGGAACAATGAATCGAGTGGTAGATGCATTGAGTCGGAGACCACGCATCTTTTCGGTGCTGCCTCTTCAAACGAATATACGTGAAAAGATTCTAACCTTACAATGTAATGATGACTGGTACAAATAGGTTGAGGGTTTTATCAGACAAAACACAATGATGGTACCATGATTTGAACGTATTTCATTTGATAGCAATGGTTTATTGAGGTTTAAAAATCAGATCTATGTACCATTGAATGACGAGTTGAGGATCTTGATCCTAAGTGAGGCTAATAGAGCAGTTTACACGACTCACCTAGGAGTCACGAAGATGAGGGAATACCTTAAACCCTTATTCTTCTGGAAGGGAATGAAGGCAGACATAGTCAACTATGTAGCCAGATGTCTAGAATGTCAGTAGGTAAATGCTGAACATAGACACCCAACAGGATTACTACAACCACACACTATTACGGAATCAAAATGGGAGGTTATCTCAATGGATTTTATCATTATATTGCCACTAACGATGAGGAGACATGACTTGATTTTCGTAGGAGTAGACACTCTAATGAAGAGTGATCACTTTATTCTTCTGCATATGATGTATCAGGCACCTGACATAGCTAGAGCTTTCATCAGTGAGATTGTGAGGCTGCATGGTGTGCCTAAGAAGATTATATTCGATCGAGGATCGATGTTTACTGGATGATGTTGGACGAGTTTCCAAGAGGCCTTGGGACCCCAACTTAACTTTAGTACTTCGTATCACCCGGAGACTGACGAGTAGACCGAACAAATGAACCAGACCTTGGAGGACATGTTGCGCATGTATGTGATGGACCAACAAAAGAGTTGGGAAGAATTATTGCCACTAGTGGAGTTCTCTTACAACCACAGTTACCAGAGCACCATTAAGATGGCGCCTTTCGAGTTTCTTTACGGGTGACTGTGTCAGACGTCTTTGAGCTGGGATCATCTTGAGGATAGGGTCCTGGTGGAACCATAAGTGATCTAAGAAATGGAATAAAAAATGCAAAAAATAATACAAAGGATTAAAGAAACGCAATATCGGCAAAAGATTTATGTCGATGTGCACTGTGTCGAACATAGTTACAAGGTCGGCGATCGAGTCTTCTTGTGGGTTAAACCGCATAAGAATTTGATCAAGTTTGGGAAGGGAGATAAACTCTCTCCTAAGTTCATGGGACCTTTCAAGATTGTGGAGAGAAAGGGGCCCTTGGCCTATTGACTAGCCTTGCCTAATTCTTTGAGGTGCATGCACGATGTTTTTCATGTATCTGTTTTGAGACATTATATTAGTGATCCTACACATGTTATTGACATGAATTCCTTGTAGGTGATGGACGAGGGGACACTCATGAATGAGTCTCTTTGCATCTTGGATCATCGCATTCGACAGCTACAACGTCGAACGATAGAGCAGGTCAATGTCTAGTGGGACAACTATAGTCCACATTCGGTGACCTGGGAGGATGCATATGATATGCGCCAGTAGTTTCCATTTTTGTTTGATAGATAGACATATGATACTGTGATACACTTTATTTCGGCATTTATACTGTGAAACTTCGAGATGAACTTTAGACCAAGAGGAGGTGTATGTAACAACTCGCTCTGGTGCACTGAGCGAACTTATTCTTTGAGGACACTTGCTCGCAAGTGATCAGGATTACTATGCTATTAAAACTTTTGATTTTGATTATGAGGCATTATGGGTTGATGACATGTTTTTTTATTGCACTAAAATAGACAGGTGATGTTGACTCGGTTTACTCAGTCTGCAGGATTTTGGACCTCAAGGATGCAGAGGCATCGATGGAACCCCTTGGAATCTGGATCCAGTCAGGGAGTGTACCATTGGGGTTTGATTGTTTTACTATGATACTAGTTCATCTGATTAGATGATATGATATGGATATGTTCTGACGTGATTTGTTGATGATGTAGGCTGACAATAGTTTGCCGACCAGACTCACATGTGGAGTAAAGGGGTCATGCAAAACTACCAGATATGTTGAGGAACAGGTGTGGATAGCAGCCCATGATGTCGTGAGGGAAGACTACTACAGTCACTCACGATTATTCTAAGGGGCGCTCAATAAGGTGGGGGCTTTATTCCTTAGAGGCCCTTAGTCTCCCACAAGTTCACCTAGCGGAGTATTGACTCCAGGGGTTATTGATGTCTACCAAGTCAGTCAAGAGCTGAGTGGAACCCTTGGAGTACGTGGTGTATCCTGAAGGGCACGTCGCACAAGGGAATAGATGAGGCGAGTGACACCCTTGGAGCTCCTATTGCATCCTGAATGGCACGTCGTGTTGTTTTTGATAAATGAATGAACCTAGACGACCTTAGGATGAACATTGTGTTAAGAGTTAATAATAATAATAATAATAATAATAATAATAATAACAACATAAATAATAATTATACTCTTCGTTAAATCTTGTAACATGAAGGGAATAAGAAATTTAATTTATTCACAAAGAAAACAAAAATCTGTTGGAATAAATTTTAAAAGAAAAAGGGGAGTTAATGTTTTATTATTTTGATAATTTAAAATACTAATTAAATCAGAAAAGGGAAAAAGGATTAATTTCCACACCTGCCTTTTTGAGTTCTAATTAAAATGGGGAAAGAGGGAAAATCTAAAAATTTAGGAAACTAGGAAAAGAGGTAAACATAAAAAGGGAAAAAGGGGAACATAAGGGAAAAAGCAGAAAGTCATACTTAGAAAAAGTATCTACCATTTGAGAGCTTTCTAATTTAAACTGAACTAGCAATTTAATAGTAGGGAAAGACATTAAAACCTATAAGAGAATTTGGGGACACCTAGAAGTGATTCTAGGAGTAACTCTAGGTGGGTGAGGGAAATAAGGATAATTAATTAATTAAAGAAATTAATTTACGGAGGAATGTAGGGGATGGGGGACACTTGTATGGAGAGGAATTTTTAGGAATTAAATTTTAAAAACTTAATTAAATGAGATTTTAGGAAAGTAAGGAACCATGAAACTCTATGTAATGAAGGGAGGAGATGGAGGTAGGGGATATTTTGTTTTGCGTAATGTTACACTGCAGAAATATCTTCTTTATTGACTTAACTTGTGGGAGTTGGGATACCCAGCTCGGTGAGGAGCGGTAGCTTGGCCTTACAAGGCGAGTTGGGAGCTAGTCAAAATCTATGGATAGTGAGTGTGTGGCCCCTTTGTAGCTCGAGGGGCTAAGGGGAAAGAAGAGTACCCCTAGCGTTGGCTGGGAGGTACCGGTGAAGTCCTGACGGTCAGTGAGTGAGAGTTGCAAAGAACGCATGGGATGCCATTCAAAGTAGGCGATCAGGAAACGATACGCTATCTTCATTGTTGTATGGTTGAATTTATTAGGACTTATGCTTGGATCTGCTTATTTAATGGAGAAGTAAATTGATGTTTTTTTTTTTAAATTGATGACTGAAACTTTCCTTAGCCTAGCTCAATGGTTGTTGACTCCCATGGACTTCATTTTCCCGCATGTATTGACCACCTTGCTGTGTTGATTGTGACCTTTGTGGTTTCTTAGCCTTCATCCGTAGCTCACTAGTCCTCGCTTGAGATGTCGACCAGGAGCCTGATCTACAGTCCTCACCTTAGCATTAAAATACCTATGGATCTCAATGCCCTTCTTTTCTATGCGAGGATGATGAGTGAAGGACAAACCGTTTAGCTATCTACCCTTGATGTTTTTCCCTAGTTGATTGTTGATTCCGCCATATGGCAACGACCTCTGCGTGTGGATTATTTGGTGTCCTGGTTGGTTTTCTCTATGCCTTGACTGATAGAGCCCCTGCAAGCATTCCATGACCTTTCCCATTAGATCCTTGTGTTCTCTTACTATTGTCTGCACTGTATTGGGGTTATAGAAATGGAAGCATGGATTGATTCCCTGTCTAGAAATTTTTGGGTATTCTGGCAATGGAAAAACACAATGGTTTCATGTCTGCATTTTTATTATTTTATATTTTGGAAATGAAAAAAAACAAAAAACAAATTGATTTCAGGTCTACAATTTTTATAATGGTATCGTGGAAATGGAAAAAAGTTTTATTTGATTTCCTGTCTACATTTATATTTGTCTCTAGGAAATGAAAAATGTTTTTGTATTCCTTTTTGCATTGTATTGGTACATTGGCAATGGGAAGAATGTTTGATTTCCTATCTGCATTTTATATTGGTTTCCAGGAGATGAAAAACGTTTTTGTATTCCTGTCTGTGTGGCATTGGTATCCTGGCAATGGAAAGTGAATTCATTTCCATGTCTGCATTTTGCTAGCATTTTTCCCTTTTAAATGATGATGGCCACATGGAGTTCCTTCTGGTTCATTTTGGGCACATCATTCTGCATATTTTAAATATGGATAGCCATGAATGTCCTTTTTATGTGTCCCTGTACATGTTTTTCCCCTTTAAATTGAGACTGTGATTTCTGTTTAGATGCCCACGATTTTTGCCTTTAACATGTGAAGATATTGTTGTTAAATCACCCACGTTTTTTCTCTTAAAGTATGACATAGACTGTTGTTTAAATTCCCACGATTTTTTCCTTTAACATGTGAAGATATTGTTGTTAAATCACCCACATTTTTTCTCTTAAAGAATGGCATAGACTATTGTTTAAATGCCCACAATTTTTTCCTTTAGAATGCGAAGATATTGTTGTTAAATCACCCATGTTTTTTCTCTTAAAGAATGACATAGACTGTTGTTAAATTCCCAGGAATTCGCCTTCAAAACTATTGATCGCTTCACTGGGAATGACCACCGTTGGAATTTAAAAATGGACTATGTAGACCAACGCTTTCATCTTGTTTTGGAGTGTTTCTATCACTAAGTTTACACGATGATTTACAACTGAAGTCACAGTGTATTCATCATTGAATCCAAGTGATTTATCACTGATTACAACTTGTTTTTATCTCTGAGTTTATAGTATTCATACCATAGAGTTAAAGCGGTCCTGTCACTAAATTCGACGTGTTTTCATCACTCAGTTTACATCATGTCTTACCACTGAATCTACAGTGTATTATTCACTAAATCCAAGTGATTCCATCACTGATTATAGCGTGTTTTTATCTCTGATTTTTTACTATGTATACCACTAAGTTTGTTGTTAAATGACCATGAATTTACCAGAACAATTGCTACAGTTAATTGGCTTGTTAATTGCAATGTTAAATGCTGTATTAATTGCCTTACTAAATGCCAGAACAATTGCTACAGCATTGTGAATGGTTAGCAGATTCCTACTTATTGATTAAACGCCGCAGCGAGTTAAATGGTTAACAATTATGTAAATTGCTTTGTTTTCGTGCTATTAATCGTTATGTTAAACGTCATATAAACTGCCTCGCTATTATTATATTAATTGATATGTTAATTAACATGATAATCGCCTTGTTAGTGCTATAATACTTGTTATGAAAATAGTCATCCCAACTACCCTATTATTTCTCAATTAATTTATTATGTTAATCATTATGTTAAATGTCTTGTTAACTACTGTAATAAATTGTTATGTAACATATATGTAATTTCCTTGTTGATTTGCTACAACAATGTTATTAGCTGGCAGTTTCCTCCTCAATGATAATAAACAACTAGTGTGGTTAGTTCAATCATTATATCTAGACTAATCTTGAGGTTTAACTGTTCATAAGAGATATAGGTAGAATTCCACTTTAAGAATGTTAATGATGTTATTCAAGTTTATGGTTAGTTGGATTTATATATATCGCCTAATTGGTAACCCAGACTCACTAAATTTGAGTTGTAATTCATGTTAATTTTGGTTGGTAACTCGTTGACTAATGGGATTTAGACTGGATAATTGATCTGTAATTAACGCCAGTTTAAATCGTATATATTGACCATTTAGCCTTGATTAATGGTTGGGTTGTTGACGAAGTTGTTTTTAGTTTATGCTTCCCATTGAGGGTGTTGTTGTTCATTTTAATTAATGTTTGTACTTGGTTTTGTAAACATTTAATGTGCTTGGTTTGCTCATTGTAAGGGTTCTAGTTACTTGTATAATTAATTTTGGGTGCGTGGGGTTATTAGGATGATTGTACTTAGCTTAGTAGGCTTGGTCTGCTTATGTCGGGCAGGATGTAGACACCTCCTTGTTCCTCATAACAGTCGCCATCCTTGAGACCTTAAATGGTCAAAATCGATGGGAACGTGGGCTTGAGCATTACTTATGTCTCCTGGAGGTCCTAACCATTGTAGGGTAGGACGGGCGGGTAGTCATTCTTATTCTTCATCGGTTGAATGTCGTACATTGCTTCCAGGTGCTTGATGTGCTTTTATGTTAGGTCATTATGTTTGTTGTGGCGTGAGTT
>JZKD02S1707504.1:461917-482436 GCA_000966675.3 Picea glauca
AAAAAAACCCCAAAAATTAAAAACATATACAAAAAAACCCTAAATTAAAAAACTTAAAACAAAAATTTTAATACAAAATTTAAATAAAAATTAACAAAATTAAGCTGAAAAACCTTAAAACAACAATTTGTTTTTTTATAATTTCTATCAAAAACCTTAAAAATATATAATTTACACAAAGAAAAATCATAAATATCTAAAAAAACATAAACATATGTTATAATATAACATTGTTATAATAGTTATATTATAACAATGTTACACTATTATTACAATGTATTGTAATATGTCATGACATAATATTGTTATAATATAAAAATATTATATTATAACATTATAACAATGTTATAATATAGATATAACATTGTTATAATATAAAATTGTTATAATATGCCATTGTTATATTATTATATTATAACAATGTTATAATATAACAATGGCATATTATAACAATGTTATATTTATATTATAACATTGTTATAATGTTATAATATAATATTTTTATATTATAACAATATTATGTCATGACATATTACAATACATTGTAATAATATTGTAACATTGTTATAATATAACATTGTTACATTATAACATTGTTATATTATAACAATGTTATATTATAACATTGTTATATTATAACAATGTTATATTATAACATTGTTATAATGTTATAATATAACTGTAACGAACCTCCTATTTCATTACGACAACAAGCCTCACATAGCAAGTGCAATTCTTTTTTTGTGTGTATGTAGGAAGGTAATAATGGCATTATACTCAACATCGCAACACGACGGTGAACACAACGCACACAATTCACGCCACAACAAACATAACAACCTAACATAGAAGCACATAAAGCACCTGGGAGCAATTTACAACATTCAACTGGCAAAGAATAAGAATGACTACCTGCTCGTCCTACCCTACAATGGTTAGGACCTCCAGGACACATAAGCAATGTTTAAGCCAAGGTTCCTATCGATTTTGACCATATAAGGTCTTAAGGCTGGTGACTGTTCTGAGGAACAAGGAGGTGTCTACATCCCTCCCGACACAAGCAGACCAAGCCTACTAAGCTAAGGACAATCATCCTAACAACCCCACGCACCGAAAATTAATTACATAAGTTACTAGAACCCTTACAATGAGAAACCAAGCACATTAAATGTTTACAAAACCAAGTACAAACATTAATTAAAATGAATCACAACACCCTCAATGGGAAGCGCAAGCTAAAAATGACTTTGCTAATACCTCAATCAATCATTGACTCAAGCTAGTCAATAATTATAGTCTATTTTAATAATCTATTACGAGCCCAACTTAGCATATCTAAAATGCAATATGACATTAAGGTACAATCTAAATTAGCCTTAAAACCAATCCATTTGCACAATTTTAAATTACAAATTGTCATCAAGGTACCCTCTAATTCAACGTTAGATGGACATAAATAAGAAAGTCTAAACTTCGACTTGGCTAATAATTAAAAATATAATTAATCATTAATTATAATCTAACTAGATTGTCTAAATTATAAATTAGCCATTAATTTACAATCAAATAGACATTAAATGCAACCGGTCTAGCAAAGTTAAAATATGCAATCCAATCTTTACTTACCAATGAAATTTAAATCCTTAACACAACGTATAGGGTCACATCTATTTTAATCCAAATCTCCATCCAACTAGCCATTAATCTTGATAACAATAGTAACAATCTTAAACTAGAATGCTACCATTAAAATAAATAATAATGAAAATAACAAGGCATTTAACATAAATCAAATATTCACTGCCAGGTAAAGGTAAAGACTCAGGGAAAGGGTAAAAAATTAGGCATAAACGTTGAATCATTTAGCAGGTTGTCTAAAACTAAAGTCAAGCATAGGTTATAAGATCTGTCAGCAATTTAGGCAACTGGTGGCCCAACGAATGCAACCATGTTCCACCATTAAAGGCGAATTGGGGGTGAATGACTGCAAAAAAACGCAGTCATCAATCCAAGGCAAACGTGGTCCAAATTGTGGCCCTCAAGGCAGTGACATAGTCCACTTAAATTGAGCGACATCGTTGTATAGATACATATCAAGGAATTCATCTAGCTGTCCCATTTAATAAGTAATCACTTTGTGAATAAAAGAAATTACCAAACGCAAAGAAAGTTACTACAGCATGACGTGGGTACACTGGCAAGAAAATAATCAACACAGTCAACCGAGGAATGCATATACCAGTCATTGGCTAAATAACTGGCGAAAGGAACACATTTAACACCGGTAGTACACAGGCTATGCAATCGAAAGATTTTACCAAATCTTAAACTCTAAAGGAATTCAAAACGTGTTGTTGAGCAGGACATTATCCAGAAATTCAATCCAAGCAAGTGGTAAATAGAGAAGGCAAAGGAAACTGGAGAAGAGTGTCTTCAATGCCATAACTACACCAATGAGTCTACACTGGGTTCTTTAGGAGGTGGTCACAAGTTGAGGATTCGGTTCTGTTTCTAAAACAAGTTTCACAGTCCCAGATTCATAAAAAGAAATTGCTAGTCGCAGAAGTCAAGGAAGCCCAACCGTCACCCGGTTGCATAAAAGGAAAGCATTCAACACTCTTGGAAGCTGGAGTCTAATTGTTAGCTGACTCAAGGAAAGAGGTTTCAAGAAAACAAGTTATTTTAAGATGGTTTACTCCCATGCTTGAGCTCTTAACCACACACAGATTCACATCATTTTCTTCAATTTAAGGAGTAGAGAAACAAAAGGGGGTGCAGGGCCATCTAAAACCACATTGGGTTAAAACTTATCCAACAACGCCAACAAAGATTCATAATTTATCAAAAACAGGGATAAAATTTATCCTCCCATACAACCAAAGACTTATAAATACAAGATTTCAGTATTCAAGATTACATTCACACCCTCCTGATATAATTACCCTTGTTGTCAGTATTATAATTACATTCGTGTCTCATAATATAAACACCCTTGTTGTCAGCTACACATAAAAATATTTGGTCCACTATATAAGTACAGATCGCTACCCCCAACCAATCTAACATATATCGAGTTTAATATATAATGAATGCATAACAATAACTATAATACCACAGTAACAAGTAATAAACCTTCTTGATGTCTTAACAATTAAATGGCGGTCGAGTTGAAAGGGATAATACAACAGAATTAAATATAAAAAGGGCATTGTCACACACTCTGTCGAAATCACTGTGTAGTATACATTCAACTCAGTCCAAGTAAATTTATAATATGTCATTGAGTGGGAAAATACACGCCAAATTTGTCCAAAGAAGATATTAAGATATGGAGATGAAATGACAATCCAGAGGTGTAAAATGCGAGGTAAAATCATCGGGTAAAAGGCAGACCAGGTACACAAAACCACACAGTAAATTTGTTGGGATAAACATTAAAAATGCAAACGTCAATCAAAAAAAGAAAGAGGTTAACAAACACTTTGTCATCAACCATTAATGGAAGGGGTAGTGAACGCATCAAGGCACAAACCGACAATCAGCCAAGGGAAACAACAAAGTGGACAGCTAACAGGTGGGTCCTTCGCTCATCATCCTTGCACAAGAAAGCAGGGCATTGAGATCCATAAGTATTTTAATGGTAAGGCGACGACCATAGCTCAGGATCTTGGCCGACTTCTCAGGAAAGGACTGGCGAGCTAGGGACGAAGGCTAAACAACCATGAAGGTAACAATCAACACATCAAAGTGGTCAAGACATGCGGGGAATGAAGCCAAGGGAGTCAATCTAACATCGAGATAGGCTAAGAAATTTTCAGAAAAACCATCTAGACAATTTCTTCACTTACCCAAGTAAAAATGCGGATTCAAGCATAATTTCTAAAACAATTTACCATACAAACAAAGAAAGCATACCGTTTCCTGATCGCCCACTCTGAATGACATCTTGCACGGTCCGTGCAACTCCGTCTTGCCAACTGGCAAGACTTCACCGGTACCTCCCAGCCAATGTTTGGGGTACTCTTCTTCCCCCTTGGACCCCTGAGCCGCAAAGGGGCCACAGACTCACTAACTAGAGATTTCGATTAGCTCCCATCTCGCCTCACAAGGCCAAGCTACCACTCCTTACCGACTTGGGTTTCCCAACTCCCACAAGTTAAATCATTCAAGTAGATATTTATGCAGCGTAACGTTATGCAAATAGAAGATGATCCAACCTCCATCACCTCCCTTCATTATATAGAGTTTTGTGTTTCCTTACTTTCCAAAAATTCTCTTTTAGTTAAGTTTTTTATAATTAAATTCCTAAAAATTCCTCCCCGTACAAGTGTCACCCATCCCCTTCCTTCCTCCATCAATTAACTTCTTTAATTAATTAATTATCTTTATTTCCCTCACCCACCTAGAGTTACTCTTTGAATCACTCCTAGGTGTCACCAAATTCTCTTACAAGTTTTAATAACTTTCTCTTTTATTAAATTGCTAGTTTAGTTTAAACTAGAAAGCTCTAAAATGGTAGATGCTTTACTAAGTTTGACCTTCCGCTTTTTCCCTTAAGTTCCCCTTTTTCCCTTTTTATGTTTAGCTCTTTTCCTAGTTTCCTAAAATTTTAGATTTTCCCGCTTTCCCCTTTTTAATTAAAACTCTAAAAGGTAGGTGTGGAATTTAACCCTTTTTCCCTTTTATCATTTAATTATTATATTTTAAATTATCAAAAAGATAAAACAATTAATTACCCCTCTTTTTTTTTTTTTATTACAATTGATTTTTTTTTGAATAATTTAAATTTCTTACTCCCTTCATGTTACAATATTTTACGAAGATCATAATTATTATTTAAGTTATTTTAATTTTAATTATTATTATTATTATTTTTTATAGGTAGACAAAATTTTACCACTAGCGTAATTTAGACTTAGACCTTAAATTTTGTATTGGGTGACATTTAGTTAGGGAAATTGTTTTGTTTTTTTAAATACTTAACACATTATTCATCCTAAGGTCGTCTAGGTTCATTCATTTATCAAAACAATGCGACATGCCCTTCAGGACACACTAGGTTATCCAAGGGTGCCACTCGCCTCTTTCAATGTTTCTTGCGTGACGTTTCCTTCAGGATGCACCATGTGCCCCAAGGGTGTCACTCGCCTCTTGAATGACTTGGTAGACATCAAAAACCCCTAGAGTCAATACTCCGCCAGGTGAACTTGTGGGAGAATAAGGGCCTCTAAGGAATAATGCCCATGCCTTATTGCACCCCCCTTAGAATCATCATGAGCGACTGTCGCAGTCTGCCCTCACGACATCGTGGGTCCTATCGAACTAGGTAATCGTTAACCTACAGTTCGAGCCATGGCGGGAGTGCTAGTAGGCTATGGCAGGGTTATTGTCCACACCTCTCTCTCAACATCTCGGGTAGTCGTGCATTACACCTTTTCTCCACATGTGACTCTAGTTGGAAAGCTATCGTCAGCCTGCATCATCAACTAGTCATGTCAGAATATATCCATATCATATCATCTAATCAGAAGCACTAGAATCACAGTAAAACAATCAAACCCCAATGGTACACTCCCCGACTCGATCCGGAGTGCAAGGGATTCCATCGATGCCTCAACATCCTCAAGGTCCATAATCCTGTACACTCAGTAAAAATGAGTCAATAGCACCTGTCTATGTCGAGGTGGTAAAACAACACATCATCATCCTCTAACGCCTCATAATCAAAATCAAAATTTTTAATAGCATAATAATCCGGATCACTTGCGAGCAAGTGTCCTCAAAGAATAAGTTCGCTCAGTGTGCCAGAGCGGGATGTTACATACACCCCTCTTGGTCCAAACTTTGTCCCGAAGTTTCACAGTATATGCCGAAAGAAAGTGTATCATAGTATCATATGTCTATCTATCAAACAAAAATGGAAATTGATGGTGCATATCATATGCGTCCTCCCAGGTCATCGAGTGTGAACTATAATTGTCCCACTGGACCTTGAACTGCTCTATCGTTCTATGTTGTAGTTGTCGAACATGATGATCCAAGATGTGGATCAGCTCAGCTGTGATTTCCCCCTCGTCTGATACCTGGAAGGAACTCATTTCAATAACATGTGTAGGATCACTAATATAATGTCTCAAAACAGATACATGAAAAACATCGTGCATATGCCTCAAAGAATCAAGAAAGGCTAGTCGATACGCCACGGGCCCCTTTCTCTCCACAATCTCGAAAGGTCCCACAAACATAGGACACATTTTAGCTCCCTTCCCAAAGTTGATATAACTTTTATGCAGTTTAACCCGCAAGAAAACTTGATCGCCGACCTCGTAACTATGGTCGACACAGTGCGCATCAACATAACTCTTCTGTCAATCCTGTGCTTCTTTAATCCTTTATCTTATTGTTTACATTTTCTCTTCCATTTCTTTGATCGCTTTTGGTCCTACAAGGATCCTATCCTCAAGCCAATCCAAACTCAAAGGCATCTGGCATGGTCGCCCGTAAAGAAACTCAAAAAGTGCCATCTTAATGGTGCTCTGGTAACTATTTTTGTAAGCGAACTCCACTGGTGGAAAGGATTCTTCCCAACTCTTTTGTTGGTCCATAACATACATGCGCAACATGACCTCCAAGGTTTTGTTTGCTCGTTCGGTCTTCTCGTCAATCTCTGGGTGATACGCAGTACTAAAGTTAAGTTGGGTTCCCAAGGCCTCTTGGAAACTCGTCCAAAATCGTCCAGTAAACACTGATCCTCGATCATATATAATCCTCTTAGGCACACCATGCAGCCTCACAATCTCACTGATGAAAACTCTAGCTATGTCAGGTGCCTGATACGTCATGTGCACATGGATAAAGTGAGCACTCTTCATCCAAGTGTCTACTACTATGAAAATTGAGTCATGTCTCCTTATCATTAGTGGCAATCCAATAATAAAATCCATCAAAATAACCTCCCATTTCGATTCTATAATAACATGTGGTTGTAGTAATCCTACTGGGTGTTTATGTTTAGCCTTTACCTGCTGACATTCTAGACATCTGGCCACATTTTTTACTATGTCTACCTTCATTCCCTTCCATAAGAATAAGGGTTTAAGGTCTTCCCTGATCTTCGTGACTCCCGGGTGATCCATGTAAACTTCGCTATGAGCCTCTCTTAGGATCATCATCCTCAACTCGTCGTTCGGTGGTATGTAGATCCAACTTTTAAAGCTCAATAAACCATCGCTATCAAATGAAAATCGTTCAACTCGTGGTACCATCAATGTGTTTTGTCCGATAAAACCCTCAACCTATTTGTACCAGTCATCGTCACACTGTAAAGTTAGAATCCTTTCACGTAGATTCATCTAAAGAGGCAACACCAAAAATATGTGCGGTCTCCGACTTAATGTGTCTACCACTTGGTTCACTATTCCTTTTATGTGAGTAATCTCGAAGTCGTACTCGCTAAGCAATTTAGACCAATGTCGTTGTCGCTCATTCAGTTTGCTTTGCGTAAAGATTTGTTGTAGTCCACAATGGTCAGTCTTTAGTTCAAATTTTCATCGAGAAAGGTAGTGTCTCCAAACCTTCAAGCCATATATGATGGCTAACAACTCCAAATCATGTGTCGCGTAGTTTTCCTTATGCCTTCTTAGTTTCCTTGAAATGTAAGTGATCACTCATCCGTCTTGCATCAAGACTCTGCCTAAGACTTCCTTGGATGCGTCAGTGCATACCAACAAGTCTGTATCCATGTCTGGGACCTTTAGTATTGGTGTTGTTTTCAACAACTCCTTGAGCCTCCGAAATGCTTCCGCGCATTTCTCGTTCCAAACAAAATTCTTTTTTTTTATTTTTCAATTCCGTGATCGGAATTTCTAACTTTGAAAATCCCTTGATGAACCGTCGATAGTATCCTGCTAAACCCATGAAGATACTCACTTCTGGGACATTCGTCAACGCAGACCATTCCATGATATCCTCAACCTTTGTTGGATCCACGGTGATGCCTTCGTCATAGAAGACATGCCCCAAGTAGTGAATCTTCGATTGATAAAAAGAGAATTTGGACAACTTCCCATACAGTTTTTTCTCTCGCAGACACTATAGTACAAAGCGCAAGTGCTCATCATGATCCTATGTCATCCTAGAGTATATCAAAATATCATCAATGAATACTTGGACGAACTTGTCCAAGTACTCGTGGAACACCCCATTCATCAAACTCATAAATACCCCTGGGGAATTTGTTAGTCAAAACGATAAAATAGTAAACTCATAATGTTCAAACCTCATCTTAAGGAGGTCATAGGGACATCTTCTTCCTTAATCTGTAACTAGTGGTATCCTGATCGCAAGTCAATCTTTGAGAAAATTGTTGCGCCCTTAATTTGATCGAACAAATCATCAATTCTCGGCAATGGATATTGATTCTTGATCGTTTCCTTGTTCAATTGACGGTAGTCAATGCAGAGCCTCCATAGCACATCCTTATTTCGTATGAAAATAACAGGTGCACCCCATGGTGACACACTAGGATGTATCAGTCCCAGGTCCAACAATTCCTTCAGTTTCATTCTCAACTCCTGTAACTCTGTGGTTGACATCCGATAACGCGTTCTAGCTATCAGTTTGATTCTTGATTTTAGGTCTATAGTAAACTCCAATTCCCTCTCCAACGAAATCCCAAGTAACTCCTAAGGAAACACGTCTGCAAACTCTCTCACCATCAGAAGGTGTTCTAAATCTTCCGCTAATCCCTTCTCATTTAACGCAAGAATCACATAAAGATTGCACCCCTTGCGCATGCTCTTCCGTAGCTGTATGGAAGAAATGAAACTCAAGGAAAATCCCTAGTTTTGTCCTACAATCACATGTCTCTATCCCTCGTCATCGACCAATTTCAATCATTTCATCTTACAGTTGAGTATCGTCTCATGCGATTTCAACCAGTCCATACCAATTACGACATCATAAGATCCTAAGATCGTGACATATAGGTTGGCCCTTGTGACAAACTCTCCCAGGTTAAGGGTACATCCAGTAACCTTTCCTCCAACCTTTTGTTTGGCTCCCTAAGCCATCTCTACGAAGCTAAACTCGTCCTTTTCGATGACCTTTGTACCTTAATCCTTTTTAGCATTGCACCAGAAATGAAACTCTTGGTAGCACCAGGATCTATCAAAATACTAAGGGTCTGGTCAGCGATGGTACCTTTCATCTTGAGCACAGTCGATTGATGCTCTACCTGGAAGTTATTCACCATTGCATGAATCCGATGGGCCTTGCCCATATCTCCCACGGTGGTGGTTCTAGATGATCCAGACACTTTAGTCCTCTCCACAGGGCAGTCGCGCTAGTAGTGTGGCTCCCCACACGTCCAACACCCCTTCTTCGACCTAGTAATCCTAGTACCTGAAGTAGAAGATGATGGCCCACCAGCCTAAAATCCCGGTCTGTTCTGCTGAATAGGCCTAAACAACTGTTGTTGTAGTCGATGCTGCTGCTGATACTGTTGTCCCCAATAAGGTGTTCTCTGCTGAGGCATCGTTCGTTGAGGTGTAGTGAAAGTTGATCCCCTCGGGAGGCCACGATATCCCAGCGTATGTCTATCTAGTGTCTGATGTTGCTATGCTCGAGAAGGCACTTGCCATGTTGGTCTCACTGGAGTCCTAGTCTGACCGCTGTTGATAAGATCCTCCTCTACTATGAGGGCTTTCTGGATGACATCATGCAATGTTTAAGGCATCAAAATCCTAACCTTTTCATATATGCTACCATTAAGGTTGAAGACAAACATGTTGACCTTAAGTTTCTCAATTTAAGGTGCAAAGCATACCAGAGTAGCTCAATAAAATGGGCCTTGTACTCGGGCACCGTATGTCCGCCCTGTTGTAAGGCATTGAAGTCATTGAGCTGATGCTCAATGAATTCCTCTAAAAGTTACCTCTCTCGGAACCATTCCTCGAACAGTTCCCATGAAACGTCTTCGATGGCCACATTTAGTTGCAGTAGGAGCATCTTCCACCATAGAAGAGTTCTCCCCTTCAGTTGAAAGACCTCCATGCGGACCTTCATGTTGGAGGTATAATAGTGAAGTGCAAAGCACATTGCCATGTTCTCCAACCATGCCTCAACAGCTCCACCATTCGAGGCACCAAAGAACTCAGGAAATTTTACCTTCTCTATTTCACAGTGAACGCTACCAGTACCGACCAGAGCGCATAGTGGAACCTCAGTGGGTGTCTATGCACTGGCCTCATCTCTATCCAAATGGTTGATAAGTGCCTCGGACATGCGCTGAAAAGACATCATCATTCTCAGGACTACATCACCAACTACTATCTTCTCCTGCCCGAGAACCTGCTCGTCTCCCTGGGGGTTAGTCCCCTAAGGTGTGGATGCTACTGCGGGCATTGCGCCTCTTCCCCTAGCACCCCGTCATCTTCCTCTGCGGCATCCTCTAACCATGATTACCTACACGAATACAAGTTAAGTCAATTAGTAATCTTATAATCAAATCATATCAACGAAATCAGTAGCGATCCCAAGTCGTGGGTTGAACCTATCTCTGATGCCATATGTAACGAACCTCCTATTTCGTTACGACAACAAGCCTCACATAACAAGTGAATTTTTTTTTGTGTGTGTATGTAGGAAGGTAATAATTACATTATACTCAAGATCGCAACACGCTGACGAACACAACGTACACAACTCATGCCACAACAAACATAATGACCTAACATAAAATCACATCAAGCACCTAGAAGAAATGTACGACATTCAACCAACAAAGAATAAGAATGACTACCCGCCCATCCTACCCTGCAATGGTTAGAACCTCTAGGACACATAAGCAACGCTCAAGCCCAGGTTCCCATCGATTTTTACCATTTAAGGTCTCAAGGCTAGCGACTATTCTAAGGAACAAGGAGGTGTCTACATCCTGCTCGACACAAGCAGACCAAGCCTACTAAGCTAAGGAACATCATCCTAACAACCCCACGCACCCAAAATTAATTACACAAGTAACTAGAACCCTTACAGTGAGCAACCAAGCACACTAAATGTTTACAAAACCAAGTACAAACATTAATTAAAATGAACCACAACACCCTCAATGGGAAGCACAAGCTAAAAATGACTTCGCCAATACCCTGATCAATCGTCGAGTCAAGCTAGTAAATAATTACAGTCTATTTTAATCATCTATTACGATCCCAACTTAGCATGTCTAAAATGCAATATGACATTAAGGTACAATCTAAATTAGCCTTAAAACCAATCCATTTTCACAATTTTAAATTACAAATTGTCATCAAGGTACCCTCTAATTCAACATTAGATGGACATCAATAAGAAACTCTAAACTTCGACTTGGATAATAATTAAAAATATAATTAATCATTAATTATAATCTAACTACGTTGTCTAAATTATAAATTAGCCATTAATTTACAATCAAATAGACATTAAATGCAACCAGTCTAGCAAAGTTAAAATATGCAATCCAATCTTTACTGACCAATGAAATTTAAATCCTTAACACAACCTATAAGGTCACATCTATTTTAGTCCAAATCTCCATCCAACTAGCCATTATTCTTGATAATAATAATAACAATCTTAAACTAGAATGCTACCATTAAAATAAATAATAAAGCAAATAACAAGGCATTTAACATAAAGCAAATAACAAGGCATTTGATAGCGAATAACCTGGCATTTAAGATAAAGCAAATGACAAGGCATTAAAATAAATAATAAAGAAAATTATAAGGAATTTAATAATATTCACTTCCAGGTAAAGGTAAAGACTCGGGGAAAGGGTAAAAACTTAGGCATAAACATTGATTATTTAGCTGGCTTTCTAAAACTAAAGTCAGGCACAGGTTACAAGATTCGTCAACAATTTAGGCAACTGGTGGCCCAACGAATGCAACCACAGTCCACCATTAAAGGAGAATTGGGGGTGAATGATTGGAAAAAAATGTAGTCATCAATCCAAGGAAAATGTGGTCCAAATGTGGTCGTCAAGATAGAGACACAGTCCACTTAAATTGAGCAGCATCGTTGTATAGATACATATCAAGGAATTCGTCTAGCTATCCCATTTAATAAGTAATCGTTGTGTGAGTAAAAGAAATTATCGTATGCAAGGAAAGTTACTACATCATGACATCGGTACACTAGTTATCTAGATGGATATCTGTAGACACCCAGCTTTTCCAACTGGCGCAAAACAGTTTTCTGACATTTTTGGCAATTTACTATTTTTAGCAGTTTTTACTTCTTGGGCCATTTTGAGGGCCTAAATGAAGGTTTTTATGTATCGAGCTCCTCAATGATAATCAAAGGCATTATTGAGCCTCCAAAATGAATCTCCTTGGCGATACCTTTCCAACAGGCTATCACACGCCTAAAACAGAGATCGTATGCAAAAGTTATGACCCCAGGAAGTTGATGTACTAGCTTACCCAAATAGGGCCCACGTGACTTTTGGCGCTTCATCTCCTAGGGTTAGGTTTTTGGATGTCTAGGTTTTTTGGCATTATTTATTATTGTAAAAGGGACTTCAAAGCCTCACTATAACCTTCTTCTTGTGAATGTGCATTGCCATCACATCTCTTCTCATAGATAAGCCGCCACCATTCCAACAAGCTTGTTTCCGCTACATTTTACAGTTTCGTCTTATTTCGTTATTGAATAGAAAACCAATTTTATTGTATCTCTGTTATTTTGTGTTAATAACCTGTTAATAATTTGTATTCATTTCATTCTGCTCATAAAATCCAGATCAGTGGTATCAGAGAGGTCTACTCCTTGTCGTCTTAATGCATGTCCCCAACGAGGTCGGAGTACAAAGAGTTGGGTCTCGAGCTTGTTTCTCTTGAGGATAGAAGCTCTCACACGCCGAAGAGACC
The DNA here is from genome assembly GCA_000966675.3 of Picea glauca. Taxonomy (NCBI): domain Eukaryota; kingdom Viridiplantae; phylum Streptophyta; class Pinopsida; order Pinales; family Pinaceae; genus Picea; species Picea glauca. The sequence continues at coordinate 474,832 of JZKD02S1707504.1, forward strand.
TCCCATGGTAGGGGAAAAGAAAGATGATGGGATAGGAGATCCTTTCAAACTGTTGATTGAGGAATCCCTCATGCAACAGAGGAACAAGGTGATGGATAGTTTCATGCAAATCCTTCGACGACTACCAACAGGCAACACATCTTCTTCGAACGGAGGTGCCGCCCCCTTCAAGGTACAAATAAACTTTGATATTACTATATTTGAAGGTTATATAGACGCAGATGCTGTAGACAAGTGGTTGAATCTACTAGAAGGGTATTTTTCTGTTCATAAATTTTCGAATAGAGAAAAGTTTACTTTTGCGCTCCTCAAAGCTATTCCCCATGTCAAAGATTGGTGGGAAACTTTCTATGAGCAAAAGAAAACAGAGGAAACCTCATTATTTTCAATCACGGCCACCTGAGAATCCTTTAGGAATTCTATTAAGAAACAATACTACCCTATCAGAAGTTATGGCGACCTGTATACCAAATGGACCACACTGCGGCAGGAAAGAGACCAAGTAGTGCCAAATTTCACAAATATCTTCCATACCTTGCGCACCAAGTTGGGTATCAAAGATTTGAAGAGAAATATGGTGCTCAAGTATCGCAGTGCTCTGCATAGATACATCTATACTGAAATGGAATTTTTGGACATATCATCCTTGGGCACAACCTACCAATATGTCGTCAAAATCGAGTAGAAGCTCAAACAAAAGATGTGGTAATTTGGGCCCTAGAACCCCTCACAAAAAAATCTAGGAAAGGGCAGCCCCAACCCACCAAACAAAGGATAGAGAAAATATGGACAGTATCAAGACAACTAGTACAATCCACAAGCAAAGACGGACACTGGAAAGACAAAGAAAGATATTAGGAAGTGGTGCGACTTCCATAAGAGCCCTTGGCATAACACTATTGACTGTCGCTCAAAGCAGTCGTTGGTGGCCGAAGTGAAAGCCTCTGAATCAAATATAGATTCTGACTCCGAGATAGAACCATAAAGGGGAAGATGGATCATTGATGCAGAACCCAGTGCCACCGTTGCTACCACCAAGCTCTAGCCTAGTGAACCAAACGAGCCAGAAGAAGGATAGAACCTCTTCTATTCACAGATGTGGGTAAAAGGCACCCTGTTGCACTTCATCATTGATAGCAGTAGCCAAAAGAACCTCATCTCAGCTAAGGTCGTCAAGTGTTTGGCCCTGCCAACAACGCTGCACCCACAACCCTACACCATTGGATGGCTCCGCCAAGGAAGCGATCTCTGCGTCAGCCAACAATGTCAACTATCATACGGAATCAAGCCCTTCAAAGATGAGGTATTGTGTGATGTTTCTCCTCTAGAAGTTTGTGAGGTTCTTTTGGGCCAACCTTATTTATTGAAGTGTCATGTTGTATATGAGTCTAGGCCTCGTAGTGTTCTTATTACTTTGAACAGGAAATTGTACAAGATACCCGAGGCAGTCCCACCTAGTGTTATTTAATTGATCTCTACTAAGCAATGTAGGAAGGTCATCTCTAAGATGGGGAAGTTTGTCTTCTTCGTGATTCACTCTTAGAATAAGTGAAATATCATAGCCACATCCAAGGTCTCTGCGATTGACCTCTCCACACAACAGAAGCAAGTAGATAAGCTCGTGGAAGAATACTCAGATATCTTCTCCTCACCTACAGGGATACCTTTGCACTGCCAGCTCAAGCACCCCATCGATATGACCCCCGGTGCACCACTGCCCAATGGGCCAGTCTATTATCTCTCTTTGTTAGAGAATGAAAAGATCAAGCGACATATCCAAGAACATCTCCAAAAGGGGAACATCTACCCCAACTCATCACCTTGTGGGAGCCCAATCGGGCTGGTACAGAATAAAGATGGAACCTGGAAACTTTGTATTGATTACTAGGCTCTCAATAAAATCACTATCATAAATGAGTATCCTTGATCAACTCATGGGAGCCAAATACTTCAGTAAGATTGATCTAAAGTCTGTCTACCACCAGGTCCCGATAGAACAGGCAGATGTATGGAAGATTGCCTTCAAGTCAAAGAAAGGATTTTTTGAATGGTTGGTCATGCCCTTTGGTTTGACAAATGCTCCAGCTACTTTCATGAGGATGATGGATGATATCCTGTGACCATACACCAATACTTTTGTAGTGGTGTATCTGGATGACATTCTAGTTTACAACAATACTTGGGTTGAACACTTGCAACATATTCAATAGGTTCCTTCACACCCTGTAGTAGCAGAAGCTATATGCCAACCTGGAAAAATGATCCTTCAGCATGGACAGGGTCCATTACCTGGGCTACATCATTGATCAACATGGAGTATATGTGGATCCAGCTAAGATCCAATTCATTCGTGACTGGCTAGCCCCAACAACACTCACTGAGATTCAGAGCTTCTTGGGACTTGCTAATTTCTATCGCATGTACGTGTTGGGTTTCTCCCATATTGCATGGGACCTCAGCCAAATAAACAAGGGTGGTGGTAGAGAAACATTTGCGTGGGGTCGGTCCCAACAACAAGCGTTCGATGATTTGAAATAGCGCTTGTGCTCAACCCCAATACTTTCACTACCAAACCTGCAGCATACCTTTGAGATTGATATAGATGCTTCAGACTATGTTGTGGGCATCGTTCTCACTCAATACAGCCAGCCCGTGGCCTATCATAGTGAGACACTGTTAGATATTGTCTGTAAGTACCCTACTTACAATAAAGAAATGTACTCTATTGTGCAAGCATGCCGCCAGTGGAGACATTACATTCTTGGGAAGGAGACAGTCATCCACACTGATCATAAGCCACTACAGTTCATGCAGACATAGGGAAAAATACAGAATGATAGCCATGAAAAGTGGTCCACATACTTGCAGCAATTCCACCTCAACATCAAGTATAAAACAGGAAGCACCAATTGCGTCGTTGATTTCCTTAGCAGACCGCCAGTCGTGGCACTCATCACGGTGCTAGACTCTTGCAGCCATGAGACATATGGATGGCCCCAACTCTATGAGACAGACCCTGACTTTGCCACCACCTACCAAATGTTGGGTGCAAATGCAGTTGTTGATAATTTCCATCTTCAGGATGGGTTGTTGTGTTCTCTGGGCCATATTTGTGTTTCATCAAGTGATCGAGCAAAGATGATCTGGGAATCCCACTATAGTCGGGTGGCAGGATACTTCGGTGTGTAAAAAATAGTGGCGATTCTACAAAAACATTTCTACTGGCCGAAACTTTGACAGGAGGTCAGAAAGTATATCAGGTCCTGCACTACCTGCACTATTGCCAAACCGACCATTATGAAATAGGGCCTGTGCACCTCTCTTCCTACTCCTGACAGGCCATGGGAATCCATCTCAATGGACTTCATGTCAGGCCTCCCATCCACCAAGAAGGGAAATGATTATGTTTTTGTGGTTGTTGATCGCTTTTCTAAGATGGCAATTTTGGTTTCCTAGAAGAAGAGCATCACAGCAGAGGCCACTGCCAAGATCTTCTTTGAATGAGTCTGGGTACATTTTGGAATCCCACAAACCATTGTCTCCGATCGGGATAGTCAATTTCTCATCACATTCTGGTCGAGCCTCTGGTCACTGCTGGACACCAAGCTCACCAAATCCACGACCTTCCACCCCAAGACAAATGGCCAAACCGAGGTTGTAAATTGAATGATTGTGCATATCCTTCGCATGTATAATTTAAATAACCCTTGCACATGGTATGATATCCTTCCCTATGTCTAGCATAGGTACAACCGAGCCTTGCATAGCTCATCCGACCACAACCCCTTTCAAGTGGGGTTGGGATTCCAACCATTGGGTCCCATAGATGTTGCACTTCCCCTTGCGGTCACCTCGACTGACTCATCTCCTGCTCCAACTGAAGCTGACAAAGCCACCTCGTTCATTGAACAAATCCAACACATCTACCAACAGGTTCAGGATATCCTATAGAAGTGCAATGAAAATCACAAACAACGCCATGATCAACATCGGGTGTTGCATAAGTTTCAGGTGGATGACAAAGTTTGGTTGCACTTGCAGAAACAATGCCTTACAGGACCCCATCGGAAGATTCACCCACTCTGTTATGGACCATACACTATCACCAAGGCCATGGGGGATAATTCTTTTGAGCTCAAGATTCCTCCTTTCCTTGGCCTGCACCCAGTGTTCAATGTGGATCTCCTTCGCCCTTATTTCCCACCATTATTGGACACCTCAGAAGTAGCAGAACAAATGACACCAACAGATCTCAACCCTAACTGCATACAATAGGCATCCAATGATTAGATTGTGGAATTATAGATCAAGGGCACTCGACAATAAAGGATCCAGCTTAATCGAGTCGTCAAAGTAGGGTAGCTCCTGCACCAAGGCAAGTGGCTCACTCGGGGCCAAATTGAACAAAAATTTCCTCATCTAATGGGGGACCTCAAAGAAATGAAGACCATTGATTCCTAAAGAGGGAGGATTGATCCAGATGGATATCGGTGGCCACCCACCTTTTCCAACTGGCTCAAAACAATTTTCTGACATTTTTGGCAATTTACTATTTTTAGCAGTTTTTACTTCCGGGGCCATTTTGAGGGCCTAAATGAAGGTTTTTTAGTATCAATATCCTCAATGATAGCCAAAGTCATGATTGAGCCCCAAAAATGAATCTCCTTGGTGATACCTTTCCAATGGGCTATCACACGCCTAAAACAAAGATCATATGCAAAAGTTATGACCCCAGGAAGTTGATGTACTAGCGTACCCAAACATGGCCCACATGACTTTTGGTGTTTCATCTCCTAGGGTTAGGTTTTTGGATGTCTACGGTTTTGGGCATTCTTGATTATTGTAAAAATTCCTTCAGAGCCTCATTGTAGCCTTCTTCTTGTGAATTCATGCTACCGTCACATCTCTTCTCGGAGATAAGCCACCACCATTCCACCAAGCTTGTTTCTGCTGCATTTTATAGTTTCAGTTTTTTTCATTATTGAATAGAAAGCTAGTTTTAATGTATCTCTATTATTTTTTGTTAAGAACCTGTAATAATCTGTATTCATTTCATTCTAATCATAAAATACGGATTAACTAGCAACCAAATAATCAACGCAATCAACTGAGGAATGCATACACCAGTCGTTGGCTAAATAACTGGCAAAATCAACACATTTAACATCGGTAGTACACAGGCTGTGCAACCGAAAGATTTTACCAGATGTTAAACACTAAAGGAATTGAAAACGTGTTGCTGAGCGAAACACTGTCCATAAATTCAATCCATGCAAGAAGTAAATAGAGAAGGCAAATGCAACTGGAGAAGAGTGTCTTCAATGCCATAATTACACCAACGAGTCCACATCGGGTTCTTTAGGAGGTGGTCACAGGTTGAGGATTTGGTTTTGTTTCTAAAAAAAAATTCACAGAATCGGAGTCATAAAAAGAAATTTTTGGTCGCAGAAGTCAAGGAATCCCAACCGTCACCTGGTTTCATAAAAGGAAAGCATTCAATGCTCTTCAAAGATGGAGTTTAACTGTTAGCTAACTCAAGGAAAGAGGTTTCAAGAAAACAAGTTATTTTAAGATGGTTTACTCCCGCGCTCGAGCTGCTAACCACATGCATATTCACATAATTTTATTCAATTTAAGGAGAAGAGAAACAAAAAGGGCCACATGGCCATCTAAAACCACACAGGGTTAAAACTTATCCAACAACACCAACACAGATTCATAATTTATCAAAAAGAGGGACAAAATTTATCCTCCCATACAACCACAAAGTTATAAATACAAGCATTTAGTATTGAAGATTACATTCGCACCCTTGTAATATAATTACCCTTGCTATCAATATTATAATTACATTCGCGTCTCATAATATAAACACCCTTGCTGTCAGCTACACATAAAAATCTTTGGTCCACTATATAAGTATAGATCGCTGGCCCCAACCAATCTAACATCCGTGGAGTTTAATATATAATGAATGCATAACAATAACTATAATACCACAGTAACAAGTAATAAATGTTCTCAATGTCTTAACAATGAAATGGCGGTCGAGTTGAAAGGGATAATACAACAAAATTAAATATAAAGAGGTTGTTGTCACACACTCTGTCAAAATCACTGTGTAGTATACATTCAACTCAATCCAAGTAAATTTATAATCTCTCATTGAGTGGGCAAATACGCGACAAATTCATCCTAAAAAGATATTAATATATGGAGATAAAACCACACTCCAGAGGTGTAACACATGAGGTAAAATCGTCAGGTAAAAGGCAGACCAGGTACACAAAACCACATGGTAAATTCGTCGGGATAAACATTAAAAATGCAAGAGTCAATCACAGAAAGATAGAGGTTAACAAACACTTCGTCATCAACCATTAATGGTAGGGGTAGTTAACACATCAAGGCGCAAACCAACAATCAGCCAAGGGCAACAACAGAGTGGACAACTAACAGGTGCATCCTTCACTCATCATCCTTGCATAGGAAAGCAGGGCATTGAGATCCATAGGTCTTTTAATGCTAAGGCGATGACCATAGATCAGGCTCCTAGCCGACTGCTCAGGCAAGGACTGGCGAGCTAGGGACGAAGGCTAAACAACCACAAAGGTCACAATCAACACAACAAGGTGTTAAAGACATGTGGGGAATGAAGCCAAGGGAGTCAATCTAACATCGAGCCAGGCTAAGAAATTTTCAGAAAAACCATCTAGACAATTTGTTCACTTACACAAGTAAAAATGCATATTCAAGCATAAGTTCTAAAACAATTTAACATACAAATGAAGAAAGTGTATCATTGCCTGATCACCCGCTGTGAATGATGTCCTGCGCACTCCATGCAACTCTTGCTTGTCGACCGATGAGACTTCACCGGTACCTCCCAACCAATGCTAGGGGCACTCTTCTTTCCCCTTGGCCCCCCGAGCCGCAAAGGGGCCACACACTCACTAACCAGAGATTTCAACTAGCTCCCAGCTTGCCTCACAAGGTCGACATACCACTCCTTACCGAGATGGGTATCCCAACTACCACAACTTAAATTAGTCAAGTAGATATTTCTGCAGCGTAACGTTATGCAAACAGAAGATGATCCAACATCCATCACCTCCCTTCGTTTTATAGAGTTTTGTGGTTCCTTACTTTCCAAAAATTATATTTTAGTTAATTTTTTATAATAAAATTCCTAAAAATTCCTCCCTGTACAAGTGTCACCCATCCCCTTCCTTCCTCCATAAATTAACTTATTTAATTAATTAATTATCTTTATCTCCCTCACCCACCTAGAGTTACTCCTAGAATCACTCCTAGGTGTCCCCAAATTCTCTTACAGGTTTTAATAACTTTCCCTTTTATTAAATTGTTAGTTCAATTTAAATTAGAAAGCTCTTAAATGGTAGATGCTTTACTAAGTTTGACCTTCCACTTTTTCCCTTAAGTTCCCCTTTTTCTCTTTTTATGTTTACCTCTTTTCCTAGTTTCCTAAAATTTTAGATTTTCCTTCTTTCCCCTTTTTAATTAGAACTCAAAAAGGCAGGTGTGGAATTTAACCCTTTTTCCCTTTTATCATCTAATTAGTATATTTTAAATTATCAAAAAGAT
>JZKD02S1707504.1:488511-512665 GCA_000966675.3 Picea glauca
CAGGGCGACCCCCTCTCTCCTTTTATCTTCATTATTATGGCCAAAGGACTCATTCGTTCCATCCATGCTGTTATAGAAAACAATCGACTGGCTGGGTTACCTCTGCATGACATCTCCCCCCCTATCTCGCATAGTCATTTTGTGGATGATACTCTCCTTATGGGCAACCCCACTATAAGAGAAGCCAACTCTATTCAGGAAATTCTCCAAACCTTCTCCGATGCCTCTGGTCTGGAATGCAACAAAGATAAATGCCAAATCTTCTTCTTTAACATGCCTCCTCAGGTCCAGCGCCACATCTCAGATATCCTGGGTTTTTAGAGAAGCTCCCTTCCATCCAAATATCTCGGCATTCCCCTGATTAACAACGCCCTCTGAAACTCCTCCTAGGAACTTCTATTATCTTCTTTTTCCAAAAAACTTTCCTCTTGGACCTTCAGAGCCTTAAATCTGCTGAGCCGTCTCGTCCTTCTCAAAGCCGTGCTTCAAGCTCTTCTGATTTTTACTTTCTCAGCACTAGCTGCCCCAAAGTTTGTCCTCACTACTATCAAAATCTTACAGTGGAACTTCATCTGGCAAGGCCTCAACAAAGAAAAGAAGATTGCACTCGTTAGCTGGGAAAAACTATGTAAGCCCAAAACTCAAGGAGGACTGGGTCTAAGGGATCCCTCCATAATGAACAAGGTTCTCAGTGCCAAGATCTGGTGGCACTGGTTAAAGAACCCAATAGATCTTTGGGACAGACTTTGGAGGAAAAAATACGCCCCCCAAATGGCAGAAAGGAACCTCATACGATGGAATGAGGATACCCCGGGATCCTTAATTTGGACAGTGGCTAGGCAGAATAGACAGCTAGTCACCCAACATGCCTTTTGGGACGTAGGCAATGGGGAAATGGCCTTATTCTGGCAGGATTCATGGAAGTAATGGACACCCCTGCTCAATGAAGAATGGGCCCATGACATTTTCACTCAAACCACCAGGCTGGGCCTGCTCAAAGTAGAGGACTACTGGCAGCACAATCCCACGGAGGACAGTCGGCGATGCTGGCATCTAGATCGGGAAATAATCGACCCCGACTCACAGATCGATCTAATGCCACTTCAAGAAGAGTTGACCAAACAGAAAATTCCCATAAGAGAAGATGAAGACATTCTTAGGTGGGGCTGCAGACCACAGGGCACCTTCAACACACAGGAAGCCTACCAGATTAGAACACAGACAGACCCACCCCAAACCTTGAAAGCCTGTGGAAAACTCTGGAATTTAAAGCATTGGTCGAAGATCACCATCTTCCTCTGGTTGGTCTCTCACTCGAGCATTCTCACCTGGGACAATCTTTTGAAGAGGGGTTTTATTGGACCTTCCATCTCTATCCTTGGCGGAGAAGCAGAGGAAAACATGAATCACCTCCTTAATACTTGCCCTTTCACTGCTCAATTATGGGATCAAGTAGCGCTCATTATGTGCACCTCAGATCGCCTTCGAGACAGCATCATCGAAACTGTTATGAACTGGAGAGATCAGGCTTTTCATTCTCCCATTTTAAATCGCATCTGGCAACTTTTACCTAGCTTCATCCTTTGGCAAACTTGGAAGGAGAGAAATCGAGGAATCTTCAAAAACACCTCGCTTCCGTGGCAGCAATGCTGGTGTCAATGTCACAGTAATATCATGGAAACTCACCACCTCAGAAATTGGTCCGATGCAGACAGAGCTTGTCCTCCTTTCAAGCTACCAATCCTCCAATTCTAGATGCAACTCCCTTCTCCTCAGACTCACCCCCTCACCTCTCCCACCCTGCCCCCAACTCATCCTTCTCGCTGGACCCCTCCCCCAGAGAACTTCGTCAAACTCAATTTTGATGAAGCCTCCAAAGGAAACCCCAGAGATGCAAGGTACGGTGTGGTCTTCTGCAACCACAATGGGCAAATTCTTGTCATTGGAGAAGGCTCCCTCGGACACACTATGAGAAATGTAGCAAATCTCTGGGGTCTGATCGAAGGACTACAACTGCCTATCGAGAATAACTTCCTAAAACTTATTGTCGAGGGGGACTCGCAAGTCATCATAGGCCTGTTGTGCAAGATTTTACATGGGGCAAACCTGGATAGCATATCACCTAGCTGGAGGCTATCACATGGCCTACAAATCATTGTCGGTCTTCTGCATCCAAATTGGGTCATTATCCCCTCACATATCAGAAGGAAAGAGAATCAAATTGCGGATGACTTAGCTAACCTGGGCACCAACTGGAGAGAACCAGACCTTCACTGCAGTTTAGCCCAGGAACAGGATCACCCTATCCTATAGCAAATTATTTGCAAGGCTGAATTGGTAGATCTTCCCCCAGATGGGGTGACAGTGCAGACATCGTGGCAAGGAGAAGGGGTTGGCACAAGCCTTCACAGCACGGAGGCACGTGATGGCCTCGTGCTCCAGCCAGCCCCCATGCATGAACTTTAAATGTGGTTTATGGCGCTATGCGAGGGCATTAATGCCGCACACACACATGCCCCCTCTTGCAAGCACTTTCATTATGTATCGATTCATTTGGTTTGTCATTTGCTCTTGCCTGTTCTCCGCAAGGCTACTCTTGTTGGGGAACATACCAACACATCTCCCAGTCCCTCTCCTGCGCAAGTTGTTTCCCTGGCCTTTCATCTCCACGGTGCACTCAATGATGCATCTGAGGGGGAGGCCGAAGCGGGGCTCTCCCGGGAAGCCCCGTCAGCCCCCCGTCAAGCCTCCTGGTTCACCTTCTGCTCGACCCCCCCTGGATCCTCAGCCGGATGCTCTTCTAAAAAATTCGACGGCTCCCACAATAGCTTCAACCTCCCACTTGCCAATCACCTGTCAGTGATACCTTCATGTCCCTCTGGTGAAGTTTCAACCCCCAACACCCTTCCATGGCTCAAGTGGCAACCCCCCTCAGAACACGCCTAAGAAGGAGGATCAACAATCGACTGGTACTTTTGATCGGGCATACTTCAGAGACCGTCTGCTTATCATGACCGACCTAGTCTTCGAGCTCCGGCAAGAGATGGCCGATCTTAATTATCTCTTTCAACAAACTGACGAGAAGGTGGAGAGATGCATCCTTCTTCTATCCTCCATGCAGGGGGATCTCAGAGAGGAACAAACACCTGATGGTATGCCAAGGGAGACACCTGCCACTGCTACAAAGGAAGGACCAAGCATGGCTCAGCATCCGATGAAGGCTGAACACGACCAACGAGATGAGGCAAACGAGCGTGACCAGGCATGCGAGCCAGCTTACGAGCCAACTTACATAGTAGAAGAGCCATGGCCAGGGGATCTCCCTCCCATGTGGCCGACATATTCGCCAGGTGTTTAGATTTTATGCTTGTCTTTATGCAGTTTTGTTAGTCTCCTAGTCTAGCGGATGGTCAGTTCTGAACATAGCTCTTATTGCCTAAGTTAATGATTTTCAGACCTTTAAACTGGATGAAATACTGGACTGGTTTCCCCTCTGTTGGGACAGTCCAGCTTTGCATTCTAGACCTGTATACTTTTTGATACTCTACTGCAGTCTTTAGCAGGAACTTAATACAATTTTCTTCTTACTTACAAAAAAAAAATATAACACATATGATATATAAGATATCATATGTGTTATAATGTTATATTCTAACATTGTTATAATATAACATGTTGTATTATAAAATTGTTTAATATAATATAACATCAACATTGTTTAATATAATATAACATGTTATATTATGACATTATAACAATGTTATATTATAACAGTGTTTAATATAATATAATATAATATTAACATTGTTATAATATAAAAAAATTATATTATAACATTTATATTATATATCATATGTGTTATATTATAACAATTATAGGACCTTTTAAAGGTCCTATAATTAAAATATTTTGAAATTCATTTTGAATTATTTTGAATTTTGATAAAACTTTAAAGTTTAGATATTAATATTGTATAATCTATTTCAATTTTTTTGGGTGATCTAGAGTTCTATGGCTATACCTAAAGAAAAAGTGGTTCAATTTCTTTTTATTTTAATTAAAGTTTATTAATATTTCTTTTTATTGTAATTAAATTTTATTAATATATTTTGAAATCCATTTTGAATTTTGATAAAACTTTAAAATGTAAATATTAATATTGTATAATCTATTTCAATTTTTGAAGTGATCTAGAGTTCTATTGCTATACATAAATCAAACGTAGTTAAATTTCTTTTTATTGTAATTAAAGTTTTTTAATATATTTTGAAATCCATTTTGAATTGTTTTGAATTTTAATAAAACTTTAAAGTTTGGGGTAATCTCGAGTTCTATAGCTATACATAAAGAATCACAAGTAAAATTCTAAAGAATCATAAGTGATCATTTACCCTCTTAAGGTCCGATAGACCAATCGGATCATCATCATTATAACAATGTTATAATATAACATGTTATATTATAATATTGTTATATTATAACAATGTTATAACATTGTAACAATGTTATATTATAATAATATTATATTATAACAATGTTATAATATATTAAACAATGTTATAATATAACATTGTTATAAGCTAACATTATTAACATATTATTAAAAAATATATTTAAATAAATTTGTAGCTTAGGTAATATTAGTGTTTTTGTTAATTTTTTTATATTTTAGATGTTTTTTTTTTAATATTTTATTGAATTTTGATTATTTTTTATTGTATTTTTTTTATTTCTTTTTTCTTTTTTTAAGTTTGAAGGGGTTTTTTTCTCTTCTTTTTAATAAAAAAACATATTTTTGTTTTATAAATTATGTTTTTCGGGGAATTTTTTTTTTTTAATTTCTTTCTACTTTTTATTTGTTTTTCACAATTTTGTTAGCTCATAAAATTTCTTAGCTCATATGTTTTGAATATGGTCAATATAACAAATCTTTTAAGAAATTGTTTATGTTTCATTCAATATAACTTGTATTTATTGTTTTATTATTAAAAGTAAAAAATTATTAAAAAATGACGTTGAATTTTTAAAGTATATTGTGATATTTTCATTGCATTATGTATTACCTTGTATTTTGCGTGATAATAACATTTAAAAAGTAAACATTCAAGGGTTTATTTTATGATTTTGTTTACAATAATGATGAGTTCTTTTACCACATTATAAAAATGTTTCATTTTCATACCCCAATTTTAGAATGGGTGTTACCGGTAGCAGTATTTTTCAATTTGATGGTTGATTTTGAAGTATTGGTTTTAATGGTACCAAGTGATAAAAATACAATTTCAAACGATCTCAAAATTTAACGTTTTGAAAAGAAAAAAAAATTCAAAAACATCTTATTTGTTTTGAGGTGTTGATTTTAAGGTTTTTCTGAGCTACTATCTAAGTTTTGAAGCCCGTGTTTGAAAAATGTTGTAATTTTGACCCCGTTTTAAAAAATGGTGCCACCGGTAGCACCACTTTTTGATTTGGGGATTCATTTTGATGTTTTTTGTGCAAAAATATGTGTTTTTTGGGCCAGAGTTCTCATTTTGAGGTCACGGTTCTCATTAAGTTGGTAAATATGTTTTACTATGATGGTCGCTCATGTGTTCATTTGCTCGTTGATGTCCTTTATCATTTTCATTGACGATTATAATAACTGTCTCAACTGATTCTTGCCCTTCATTTGTTAGCTTGTTGATAGCCTTCTTGAACCATTATTCGATTTAACTTTTCATAGGTGCCATGTTGTTTTCATGCCGGATTTTTATATTAAACAACTCACCCTCCAAATCATGAAGATCAATGGAAATGCCATGTAATATTTCCTCAATATATTGATTTTCTACGAAATAATTTACTAGCGAGTCATCTATGGCATTCTCATCATATTCAATTATGCCATAGAATTTTTCAATTTAGAATCCCTTAAAAATATCAACTTGATCATCAAATTGTTGTTTTGTTAGGAACAACGAGTTGAGGATCAACTTGGGGTCTTGTACCTCGTTAGTGCTTCCATCTAGGTCCACCTCCGTGATTCTTTTGAATAACTATTATCTCCTTGTTATGGCTTGGCCGCATGCCTAAATGATGTTGTTCAAGTTATTTATTTTCTCTTTCTAGCAAGCATTCAGCTACTTGATCTGACTTGGAGAGGGAAGGTCCTCCTCTCTTCTCTTTAACTCTGACATGTTGGAAAATTTAATACCAAAGGGTACCATGACATTAAGGTAGAAACCTTCTTCATTTTTTAGGTTGACCAGTAGATATTCAAGGAAGGTATGCACCCTCGAGAAAAAATAAATCATGCTTTAATGTGGTTTAATGAGGAAATTCCTTGAGACATTCACCTATTAATGACAATATTTACGAGACTTGCATGATGAGTTATTAACATTAAACCATACTAAATCTGTCTTGGGAATAACGCAAAGGTGGCGGGGACAGACAAAAGAAAATAACATTTGGGACTTTTGTGAACCCACGAACTCGGGAACCTGTGAACCTATCATTGAAAATAGTTAAGAATTGGTTAAGTGTTGTAATCCTTTCGGTCAAACTGATCATAGGAGGGATGAGATACTTAGAATCTCGAGAAATAGAATGGAAAAAATTTATATCTTGGATCGTTCGGGTACAAAATGTAGTTCATGAAACAAGGGATATGAAATATTGAAACCCGCCAACCTGGGAACCGGTGATTGCAAAAAATGGTTAAGTATAAAATAATGTTGTGGTCGGTCGGACTCATGATCTGAGAGTGTGGCTGGATATGAGGATCTGCAAGTCCACTAACCCACAAACCTGCCATTTTGGAAAAATGACTAAGTATAAGAATTAGAAAGGGAGAATAGAAGGAAAAAAAAAATGGTGAATTAGGGTAAGTATAGAAGAGGGAAAAGAAAAGGGAAAAAGGAGTTGAGAAAAAAGAGAAATGAAGGGGAATTCCAGAAGTGGGAATTAATCTCAACAAATGGCTCCAACTGTGGGATGATAACCCTTTGTGGGTTGTAAAGAATCCATATCCTTTCATGACTAGGTGCTTCCATCCACTAGGTTATAGAGTTAGAATGAGAATGAGAAAGTCTCAAGAGAAAAAAAAATTATGTACAATGAGAATGAGAAAGTCTCAAGAGCAAAAAAAATTCAGATGTTTCTCATTGACAAGCAGTGTTAGTCTTTTACCCTTCATGTCTTCAAGCAGATAGGAGTTAAAACCCAAGATCTTCTCGATGACGTACAATCTAATCCATAGTGCTTCGAACTTTGTATGCATGGACTATTTCTCCTTAGCCTTATTCCAAAGTAGCACCAGCTCTCCCTTCTGGAAAATTTTTACAGTTTTTCTTTGATCAAAATATATTTTGATGCTCTACTACCTCGGACAATTTTGATTCGGGGCTTTGCTTCAATCTTCTTCCAACTTCAACAATTGATCAATTCTACTCTAGATGGGATAATTGTCTTTTGTATCTTCAGTATTGACCAAAAAAATCAACACATTGAGCTCCAATAGATACAAAAACATCCTGGTGCTATCCTTCAAAGTCATTCTTCTTGCCCATAATGAATCTGTCAGTGTTAGATGCCAATTCCTTTGATTATTGTCAATGGTTTTCTTCAGTATATGAACAAGTGTTTTCTTTGTGGATTCATCGAGGGCATTTCCTTGTGGATAATAAATTAATGATTGAAGCATGATGATTCCATATTCTCCCTAAAAAGTTGTAAACTTTGACCAGATGAAAATCGAACCATTGTCTATGATAAATTTATTTGGGACACCAAATCTCGATAAAATATTGTCTTTGGGGAATTTAGATATCTCTTCAGCATCATCCTTATTTAATGCCACTGCCTATGTCCATTTCGTGAAGTAATTAGTAGTTGTAAGAATATATATGTTCCTCTTGCTATACTTTATATTAATTGGCCCGACAACATCAAGTCCCCATTGAGAGAACGATTGTTCTACAATTATGGGTTGCAAAGGCATTGTAGATCTCTTCAATTTTCTTTTAAAATGATGACATGAAAAAGACTTCCTTATTGTGGCATACAAGTCACTGAAAATTGATGGCTAATAGAGTCCTTGTCTAATTACCTTATGGGTGGTTGCAGTAGGTGAAAAGTGTCCATTGCATATTCCCTCACGTAATTATCTTATTAGTTCTTGGGTTTTATTTTCATCAATGCATCTCAATATTATACCATCGTAATTTATTTTGAATAGTATGTCAGCAATCAACACATATCGATTTTCCTTCATCTTCAGTGTTCTTCACTCCTTGAGGTTCATGGTGATAAGAAATTTTTGAGACTTTAAGTAGAATATAATATATCCTTACCATTATGAATAAAGTAATGGTTCCCCAACTGAAATTTAAATCATTCCATCAACTAAATCCCCATTCGCGACGAGGTTACATAAAACTTGTCCTTTGATAGATTTTAAAGGTTTAATCTCTATATCATATTCTTGTATCTTTTCCAAACAGTTAGCCCATTTTCCTTCTCTCAATTATTGATTTAGAAGCATCTTCATTAGTGATGAGGGAACATAACAAATATTATGGGAGTTCAATATGTACGTGCGAAAGTGTGCTACTGCTTTTACAAGAAACAAGGCCTTCTTCTCCAGTTCTAAATACCTCAACTCATAGTCATGTATGGTTTTTCTCCTGAAACTTATTGGGAGTTCTTCTCCTTTGATATTATTTTGAGTAAGAATGGATGCAATGATTGTCTCTATAGCAAATGAATAGATGATGAAATCTCTTTGAAATTTCTAGATAATGACGACTAGAGTAGTGGAGATTGCTCCTTTGATATTATTGAATGCATCTTGAGTATCCACTGTCCATTCGAACCTCTGCTCCTTTTTCAACAAAAAAATTATCAGCTTTACGATACTTGCATAATCAAGAACAAATCTTCGCACAAAATTGTTCTTCCCTAAAAATGATTGACTCCCTTCTCGGATTTCATGCGGTTGAGCTCGTTTATTTCCTTAATTCTTTCGGGATCTATGTAAATACCTTCATTGCATACATTATTGGCCAACAATTTTTTTTGAGTCATAGGGAAAAATCATTTCTTTGGATTTGGAGACGCACCATATAATCTACATATTTCAAAAACCTTTCTTAAATGATGGATATGATCCTCCCTTTTCTTTGAATGCACCGTCAAGTCATCTTGATCGTCTGCCATAAAATTTCCTATCAACCCTTTGAATGCATGGTCCAAGTCCCTCTGGAATGTGGCTCCAACGTTCTTCAAACCAAAGGGAATTATAGAATATGTTTATGTTTCCAAGGTGTGATAAATGTTGTCATCACCCTATATTCTTGAGCAACCAAGACCTAGTTATATCCTGAAAAATCCATCCAACATGGACATGTAGGTCGATCTAGTAACTTGTTGGAGAAGGACCTCTATGTTAGGAAAAGGAAAGTTATCTTTTATGCTTTCTTTGTTAAGGTCTCTGAAGTCAACACGCATCCGGATTTCCCTGGTATTTTTTCTTAAAACTATAGGATTTGAAGGAAAGTATAAGTGTCTAATGGGATAAATTATTCTTGCCTTCTTCAATTTCTCCAATTCAAGATTTACCAAAGGTTTCATCTTGGGGTTCATCATTATTATTTTTTTCTTCACTAGATTTGCTACTTCCCTCAAAGGAATGAAATGTTGGAATATAGTCTTATCATAATATGTTAAATCATAATAGGTCCAAGTGAACATATCGATGCATTATTTGAACAAGGAAACATATTGATATGCTTCCCCAGTGGTGCAATCAACTCCTAAGTTGACATACTTCGGGGAACTGTCAGTTCCAATATTGACTTTTCTCATTTCTTGTACCTTTTGAAATGAAACTTCTTCGAGGATAATCTTATCATGATCATATTTCATGATCAGAGATTCAGATTCTAAACAATCTTTGGGGACAACAAAAGAGTGATCATCTTCATCATATTCACCATTTAACAAAAACAATTCTAGTTGTTCATCATTCTCAAACACTTGCAAGTATTCAAAGTTATCGGGCACATACGATTGGAAAGCTCTTTCTACTTGGAAAAACGTTTTTCTTTGGGTATCATCGGGATTTGACAATGAGGCCACCAAGGCTAGTCAATATGCCTTGCAATCCTTATCCCATGGAATAAACAAAATATTGAAGGAGCTTAAAGATTCAATCAATTCATTAACACTTTTGAAATAAAACTTAAGTCTTTCCTTTTTTATTTTGTACCTCTGATTCACCTGATTGATGACCAACTCTTAGTCGCCAGTTACAATTAGATGTTCTATTTTAATTTCTTGTGCAAGGATCATCCCCTGAATCAAAGCTTCATACTTTGCCTCATTATTGGTGCATGAAAAATCCATTCTAATAGCATGTGGATGCATAATATTACTTGGAATCATAAGAACAATTCCAACTCCATTTCCAAAGTTTGAAAAAGCTCCATCAAAGGACATACTCGAGTATCCTTCAAATATATACTCTTGATTCTTCGTGTCTTGCAATTAATCCAAATTTTCGTTATGCTCTATGTCTAGGATAGCATAGTTTCCAATTCCAACATATATATAATTCTCCATCAATTCATTGTCCTTCTTTTTAAAGGATAAGGGTTGATGCAGACCCCCTACCTCGGTAGGGTCCATTGACATCTCGGTCAAGGATTGTTCTTCAATCTATCGAGTTGAAGAAGCTCTTTGATTCCCTATTGGAATCCCACGAACAAATCCATGGGTCCTTTATGAAACTCTCCTTGCGCCACTAAGCACCAAGAAAAAGCCTCACCTCCACACGACCATGGGTTGTGACCGCACACCTACACAAAAGGCGCATGGTGATTTCACGTGTCGGGATTTTGTGAGTGAGCCTACCCTAACTCCTTGACTCCCAAAATGTCGAAAAGAGATTAATAGTCCTTGGCTCCTGCCTGGGCCTTCGCCATGTGACCACTCACCATGACCCGGGGATCAACTCTTAAGTGCATCATAATTACGCATGTCGAGAATTACCGATGTAACTCACCTCTGTTCTCCCAACCCCCGAAATGTTGATATTTCGGAGTACCAACTCAATGGTCCTGATTCTTCCATAATCTGACGGCTCAGATCAGATCGGGATTTCGCGTATCAGGAGGTCAAAAGAATTTTCACCTCCATTCTCCTGATCCCTGAAATGCCTAAGATCCCCCTGGAAAATCAACAGTCCATATCATTCCTTGATCAATGGATGTGATCTTTTTGTGAATTCTCTTCTCATGAGTTTTCACAAAATTTCCCTTTGACTTCTTCAAGTCACGAGATAGAGGAACATTGATTGCCTACCACCTGTATTCTAATGATGGACGGTCCCAATGATCTCCGGACTTCACAACTTCGCAAGTCGGCACTCCTCCTGTGCACTCTAAAGGACTAAAACTCATGCACTTCCTCCGAATCCAATGGTTGTTGGTCCACGCGCTTCCAGATCCTATGCTCAGATATTCTTCTGTTGCACGCTCTCTTGTGTGCCTGGATGTGAATTTCAATGGTCAAGATTCACTCCTCTGCAGTTGATCTAATGGTTGTCGACGCTCCTCCTCCCAATATTTTGGTTTCTTCCTGACTTGGAATATTTCCAATCGTTCGAAGGTCGCAGCCTTTGTTCTATCTCTTGTGATCCTATGACTTTGGGTCTCGCCAACATTCTGGAAACACTATCCCTCCTAAGATTGTCTTTGTCTTGGACCCCAAAGTGTCTCGACCTGCTTCTCCTTTTGTTGGAACTTTGTGCGCAAAGGCACTATTCCTCCTAAGCTTACGAACTTGAAACATTTCACTTCTCTCCACATTCCTTTTGCTCGACCGACCTTCAACTAATTGTCTTTCAACACTTCATCTAAGTGTTGTCCTGGTGCACTCCTTGCACAACTATTCCTCTAGAGTGCTCAAAAACTCTGCCTTCTTGAGCTTCAACTTCTTCGACTTCAAAGGCCTTTGTCTCTTCTATCCCTCGAAGAGATGCAACTGCCTTCTTGGAGACTTATTCTCAAGCATGAGTTTTTGAGCCTACAAAGTATTAAACAACTCTGTAAGTATCTTCCACTGACACTTCCATTATATCTGAACTCAAAATAGAGTTCTTCTTTTGCACCCTTTGCACTTTCTCAATGCCTTCCTAGAAAAGATTCACAGAATCCTCAAAAATTTTGTCTTGTCTCAGTGATCTCCTCTGCACTGTCCTTTCTCCAAGGTGTTCAGTAACCCTGAGATTCTCCTTCGAGTTTATGATTCCTCGGGTGTATCCTTTTGGAACATCTTTGCCTAAATTCCAAAGAACTTATATGTGCACCCTTTCACTGGCTCATACAATCCTCAACACTCTGTCATGCAACCCCTTGCATGAAGCCACAAAGAACCCATACATGAGAACTTCACCTATTAATGACAATATTTATGATACTTGCATGATGAGTTATTAACATTAAACCATACTAAATGTGTCTTGGGAATAGCACAAAGGTGGCGGGTACAGACAAAAGAAAATAACATTTGGGACTTTTTTGAACCCACGAACTCGGGAACCTGTGAACCTGTCATTGCAAACAGTTAAGAATTAGTTAAGTGTTGTAATCCTTTCAGTCAAACTGATCATAGGAGGGATGAGATACTTAGAATATCGAGAAATCGAATGGAAAAAATTTATATCGTGGATCGTTCGGGTACAAAATGTAGTTCATGAAACAAGGGATATGAAAGATTGAAACCCGCCAACCTAGGAACCGGTGATTGCAAAAAATGGTTAAGTATAAAATAATGTTGTGGTCGGTCGGACTCATGATGTGAGAGTGTGGCTGGAGATGAGGATCTGCAAGTCCACTAACCCACAAACCTGTCATTTTGGAAAAATGACTAAGTATAAGAATTAGAAAGGGAGAATAGAAAGAAAAAAAAATGGGGAATTAGGGTAAGTATAGAAGAGGGAAAAGAAAAGGGAAAAAGGAGTTGAGAAAAAAGAGAAATGAAGGGGAATTCCAGAAGTGGGAATTAATCTCAACAAATGGCTCCAACTATGGGATGATAACCCTTTGTGGGTTGCCAAGAATCCATATCCTTTCATGACTAGGTGCTTCCATCCACTAGGTTATGGAGTTAGAATAAGAATATACAAACTGACAAAATAAAATTATGTACAATGAGAATGAGAAAGTCTCAAGAGAAAAAAAAAATCAGATGTTTCTCATTGACAAGCAGTGTTAGTCTTTTACCCTTCATGTCTTCAAGCATATAGGAGTTAAAACCCAAGATCTTCTCGATGACATACAATCTGATCCATAGTGCTTCGAACTTTGTATGCATGGACTATTTCTCCTTAGCCTTATTCCAAAGTAGCACCAGCTCTCCCTTCATGAAATTTTTTACAGTTTTTCTATGATCAAAATATATTTTGATGCTCTACTACCTCGGACAATTTTGATTCGGGGCTTTGCTTCATTCTTCTTCCAACTTCAACAATTGATCAATTCTCCTCTAGATGGGATAATTGTCTTTTGTATCTTCAGTATTGACCAAAAAAATCAACACATTAAGCTCCAATAGATACAAAAACATCCTGGCGCTATCCTTCAAAGTCATTCTTCTTGCCCATAATGAATCTGTCAGCGTTAGATGCCAATTCCTTTGATTATTGTCAATGGTTTTCTTCAGTATATGACCAAGTGTTTTCTTTGTGGATTCATCGAGGCCATTTCCTTGTGGATAATAAATTCATGATTGAACCATGATGATTCCATATTCTCCCTAAAAAGATGTAAACTTTGACCAGATGAAAATCGAACCATTGTCTATGATAAATTTATTTGGGACACCAATTCTCGATAAAATATTGTCTTTGGGGAATTTAGATATCTCTTCAGCATCATCCTTATTTAATGCCACTGCCTATGGCCATTTCGTGAAGTAATTAGTAGTTGTAAGAATATATATGTTCCTCTTGCTATACTTTATATTAATTGGCCCGACAACATCAAGTCCCCATTGAGAGAACGGTTGTTCTACAATTATGGGTTGCAAAGGCATTGTAGATCTCTTCAATTTTCTTGAAAAATGATGACATGAAAAAAAATTCCTTATTGTGGCATACAAGTCTCTGAAAATTGATGGCTAATAGAGTCCTTGTCTAATTACCTTATGGGTGGTTGCAGTAGGTGAAAAGTGTCCATTGCATATTCCCTCACATAATTATCTTATTAGTTCTTGGGTTTTATTTTCATCAACGCATCTCAATATTATACCATCGTAATTTATTTTGAATAGTATGTCAGCAATCAACACATATTGATTTTCCTTCATCTTCAGTGTTCTTCACTCCTTGAGGTTCATGGTGACAAGAAATTTTTGAGACTTTAAGTAGAATATAATATATCCTTACCATTATGAATAAAGTAATGGTTCCCCAACTGAAATTTAAATCATTCCATCAACTAAATCCCCATTCGCGACGAGGTTACATAAAACTTGTCCTTTGATAGATTTTAAAGGTTTAATCTCTATATCATATTCTTGTATCTTTTCCAAACAGTTAGCCCATTTTCCTTCTCTCAATTATTGATTTCAAAGCATCTTCATTAGTGATGAGGGGACATAACAAATATTATGGGAGTTCAATATGTACGTGCGAAAGTGTGCTACTTCTTTTACAAGAAACAAGGCCTTCTTCTCCAGTTCTAAATACCTCAACTCATAGTCATGTATGGTTTTTCTCCTGAAACTTATTGGGAGTTCTTCTCCTTTGATATTCTTTTGAGTAAGAATGGATGCAATGATTATCTCTATAGAAAATGAATAGATGATGAAATCTCTTTGAAATTTCTAGATAATGACGACTAGAGTAGTGGAGATTGCTCCTTTGATATTATTGAATGCATCTTGAGTATCCATTGTCCATTCGAACCTCTGCTCCTTTTTCAACAAAACAATTATCAGCTTTACGGTACTTGCATAATCAAGAACAAATCTTCGCAAAAAATTGTTCTTCCCTAAAAATGATTGAATCCCTTCTTGGATTTCATGCGGTTGAGCTCGTTTATTTCCTTAATTATTTTGGGATCTATGTAAATACCTTCATTGCATACATTATTCGCCAACAATTTTTTTTGAGTCACAGGGAACAATCATTTCTTTGGATTTGGTGAAGCACCATATAATCTACATATTTCAAAAACCTTTCTTAAATGATGGATATGATCCTCCCTTTTCTTTGAATGCACCGTCAAGTCATCTTGATCGTCTGCCATAAAATTTCCTATCAACCCTTTGAATGCATGGTCCAAGTCCCTCTGGAATGTGGCTCCAACGTTCTTCAAACCAAAGGGAATTATAGAATATGTTTATGTTTCCAAGGTGTGATAAATGTTGTCATCACCCTATATTCTTGAGCAACCAAGACCTAGTTATATCCTGAAAAATCCATCCAACATGGACATGTAGGTCGATCTAGTAACTTGTTGGAGAAGGACCTCTATGTTAGGAAAAGGAAAGTTATCTTTTATGCTTTCTTTGTTAAGGTCTCTGAAGTCAACACGCATCCGGATTTCCCTGGTATTTTTTCTTAAAACTATAGGATTTGAAGGAAAGTATAAGTGTCTAATGGGATAAATTATTCTTGCCTTCTTCAATTTCTCCAATTCAAGATTTACCAAAGGTTTCATCTTGGGGTTCATCATTATTATTTTTTTCTTCACTAGATTTGCTACTTCCCTCAAAGGAATGAAATGTTGGAATATAGTCTTATCATAATATGTTAAATCATAATAGGTCCAAGTGAACATATCGATGCATTATTTGAACAAGGAAACATATTGATATGCTTCCCCAGTGGTGCAATCAACTCCTAAGTTGACATACTTCGGGGAACTGTCAGTTCCAATATTGACTTTTCTCATTTCTTGTACCTTTTGAAATGAAACTTCTTCGAGGATAATCTTATCATGATCATATTTCATGATCAGAGATTCAGATTCTAAACAATCTTTGGGGACAACAAAAGAGTGATCATCTTCATCATATTCACCATTTAACAAAAACAATTCTAGTTGTTCATCATTCTCAAACACTTGCAAGTATTCAAAGTTATCGGGCACATACGATTGGAAAGCTCTTTCTACTTGGAAAAACGTTTTTCTTTGGGTATCATCGGGATTTGACAATGAGGCCACCAAGGCTAGTCAATATGCCTTGCAATCCTTATCCCATGGAATAAACAAAATATTGAAGGAGCTTAAAGATTCAATCAATTCATTAACACTTTTGAAATAAAACTTAAGTCTTTCCTTTTTTATTTTGTACCTCTGATTCACCTGATTGATGACCAACTCTTAGTCGCCAGTTACAATTAGATGTTCTATTTTAATTTCTTGTGCAAGGATCATCCCCTGAATCAAAGCTTCATACTTTGCCTCATTATTGGTGCATGAAAAATCCATTCTAATAGCATGTGGATGCATAATATTACTTGGAATCATAAGAACAATTCCAACTCCATTTCCAAAGTTTGAAAAAGCTCCATCAAAGGACATACTCGAGTATCCTTCAAATATATACTCTTGATTCTTCGTGTCTTGCAATTAATCCAAATTTTCGTTATGCTCTATGTCTAGGATAGCATAGTTTCCAATTCCAACATATATATAATTCTCCATCAATTCATTGTCCTTCTTTTTAAAGGATAAGGGTTGATGCAGACCCCCTACCTCGGTAGGGTCCATTGACATCTCGGTCAAGGATTGTTCTTCAATCTATCGAGTTGAAGAAGCTCTTTGATTCCCTATTGGAATCCCACGAACAAATCCATGGGTCCTTTATGAAACTCTCCTTGCGCCACTAAGCACCAAGAAAAAGCCTCACCTCCACACGACCATGGGTTGTGACCGCACACCTACACAAAAGGCGCATGGTGATTTCACGTGTCGGGATTTTGTGAGTGAGCCTACCCTAACTCCTTGACTCCCAAAATGTCGAAAAGAGATTAATAGTCCTTGGCTCCTGCCTGGGCCTTCGCCATGTGACCACTCACCATGACCCGGGGATCAACTCTTAAGTGCATCATAATTACGCATGTCGAGAATTACCGATGTAACTCACCTCTGTTCTCCCAACCCCCGAAATGTTGATATTTCGGAGTACCAACTCAATGGTCCTGATTCTTCCATAATCTGACGGCTCAGATCAGATCGGGATTTCGCGTATCAGGAGGTCAAAAGAATTTTCACCTCCATTCTCCTGATCCCTGAAATGCCTAAGATCCCCCTGGAAAATCAACAGTCCATATCATTCCTTGATCAATGGATGTGATCTTTTTGTGAATTCTCTTCTCATGAGTTTTCACAAAATTTCCCTTTGACTTCTTCAAGTCACGAGATAGAGGAACATTGATTGCCTACCACCTGTATTCTAATGATGGACGGTCCCAATGATCTCCGGACTTCACAACTTCGCAAGTCGGCACTCCTCCTGTGCACTCTAAAGGACTAAAACTCATGCACTTCCTCCGAATCCAATGGTTGTTGGTCCACGCGCTTCCAGATCCTATGCTCAGATATTCTTCTGTTGCACGCTCTCTTGTGTGCCTGGATGTGAATTTCAATGGTCAAGATTCACTCCTCTGCAGTTGATCTAATGGTTGTCGACGCTCCTCCTCCCAATATTTTGGTTTCTTCCTGACTTGGAATATTTCCAATCGTTCGAAGGTCGCAGCCTTTGTTCTATCTCTTGTGATCCTATGACTTTGGGTCTCGCCAACATTCTGGAAACACTATCCCTCCTAAGATTGTCTTTGTCTTGGACCCCAAAGTGTCTCGACCTGCTTCTCCTTTTGTTGGAACTTTGTGCGCAAAGGCACTATTCCTCCTAAGCTTACGAACTTGAAACATTTCACTTCTCTCCACATTCCTTTTGCTCGACTGACCTTCAACTAATTGTCTTTCAACACTTCATCTAAGTGTTGGCCTGGTGTACTCCTTGCACAACTATTCCTCCAGAGTGCTCAAAAACTCTGCCTTCTTGAGCTTCAACTTCTTCGACTTCAAAGGCATTTGTCTCTTCTATCCCTTGAAGAGATGCAACTGCCTTCTTGGAGACTTATTCTCAAGCATGAGTTGTTGAGCCTACAAAGTATTAAACAATTCTGTAAGTATCTTCCACTGACACTTCCATTATATATGAACTCAAAATAGAGTTCTTCTTGTGCACCCTTTGCACTTTCTCAATGCCTTCCTAGCAAAGATTCACAGAATCCTCAAAAATTGTGTCTTGTCTCAGTGCTATCCTCTGCACAGTCCTTTCTCCAAGGTGTTTAGTAACCCTGATATTCTCCTTCGAGTTTATGATTCCTCGGGTGTATCCTTTTGGAACATCTTTTCCTAAATTCCAAAGAACTTATATGTGCACTCTTTCACTGGCTCATACAATCCTCAACACTCTATCATGCAACCCCTTGCATGAAGCCACAAAGAACCCATACTGAAATCAAAGAAAACTCAATAGACAACGAAATTTTGTCTATCCTTGCAGATGGAAACTCACGTACATCTACAACATACAAATGAACACGCACATAACATTCAAGAAAGACACATAAACACACAAAATCATATGCAGGAAAAATTCTCTTTGTATTAATCTTGGAATGCCTGTTACAAAGTGTACACAGATTGTACCTCTTCAGACTCTCAACTCTATCCTCTCAAATATATCTTCTTCTCTCACTAATATGTATACCTTCCTAATGAATCTAGATACAAAGATCCTTTTACGAAAGGGAATCCTTGAGCTCTTCCCTCCAATCTACCTACTCTCATTAATTTAAATTGAATTACAGTCAATTCCTGTCTAGTCTAAATCGAATATAGATCTTACTAGCCTTACAACATTTAATTCAAATTCAAATTTTTAAAACGAGAGTGTTGACGCCTCTCTCTTCATTGAATGCATGATGAATGTGCTGGATGTATGGCGCATTGCTAATGTGAAGTGATGTGCCTACATCATACTCCACTACTGCAAAAAAATCATGAGCTCCTACTCATGATCTTCCTAGCTCTGCTGTTGAAATCCACATAGATCCCAAACTATCTTTTGGAGTTGTCCATCTACTCCACTGCTTTGTTGCTACTTCTGTTGCTTCTCTATTTCTATGGGGGTATTCCTTCTAATGAATGTCTCCTTGCTAGCAGTCTCATGCGCTGACCAAAACATCAATATCCTTATCTCCTCAATTACCTCTTCCAACTTCTCCAATGGTTGTCTTTCCTTATGAAACCTTATCGGTTTCACTTCCTCCTTGTTGATGGGTAGATCAACTCGATCCCCCTAGTGATTTTGTCCATATCTTGTGGCCTTAATTTTCCACCCTGCTGCAAAATTCAGTTATGCAGTCTTATCACTGAGTTGTTGTCTAGTCTCTCCTCATGAATCTTATCTTTTGCCCATTCTCCTATTGGTTCAACTCCAACTTATTTCTTGTGCTCCCTAGACTGGAATTCGAATTCATCTTCTGTTGCAGGCTTCAGTACTGCAGTCATCATTTGTCTAGCTTCCTGGCTGAAATTTCTAAGAAATTATGTTTAATGATCTTCTCCCAAAATCTCCATGACTGTGTACTCATGGTAGTCATCTACTAGCTCTGGATGGTTCAACCAATCCTCTAGCATCTCCAACTCCTTCTCCCAAGTTGTGATCATCTTAACTACATCCTCTTCTTCTGTTAGGGTAGATATCAACATCTGCTCCATTTCTTCTTACTCTATGAAAGTCATTGTTGGATGTCCTTCTCTTATTGTTTCATCTGCAACATGTGTTGTGACCTCAACTAGGATGCTTGGTAGGAATATTCAAATTCCCCCAATGATTATAAGACATTTCTGATCCTTCTCCATCAACTCTTCTTGCTGATATGAACTCTTAGCTAAGTTCATCTTCTCTCCCTTTCCCACCTGAAAAATTTTGATTTTTTCCCTACCCTCCTAGAAGACTATGATATCCTCCAATGATCCCATCTCTTGCCCACCTGGAAACCTGAACTTTCTTCGCTACTCACCAGACATTTTCTGAGACCTCTGCTTGATCTCTTCTCACTATCATCACTGAGACTCTTCCCAGTTTCTGGCTCAGAGATATGAACCATCTCCTCTTCACCTCTGAGGTTTTCAATATACCTCAGCCACATTATCAACAGCCTTCACTATCCTATAGCCAACAATTTATGAATGGGCCACTTCACCTTCTTCTTCATGGGCCACTCATACACCCAATGCATTTTAGCATCCTTCTACATTTTAAATGAAATCTTCTCCATTCATGATCTTACCTCGTTGTGATCTTTTCCTATCTCAGCCTTGATTTTATGCTAGAGGTCTTTGTCCTCACCACTCCTTTGGCCTTCAGTATCCATCTTTTTCCTCTCTCGTATTAGCCAATTTGGTTGTCAAATGTCTGTTGCCTACATGCAAACAGATCTCCAGAGAGCATCAATGCCTTGTCTTCCTCCAGCTCCTGATACCACTTGATGGTATCAAACTATCTCTTATTTACATTGCCTCCCTCTGCCTGAAATTTACAGACAAAAAGTGGATCTGATACCACTTGAGGTAGACCCCCTACCTTGGCAAGGTCTGTTGACCTCTTGGTCAAGGATCTTTCTTCAATCTATCGAGTTGAAGCATCTCTTTGATTCCCTGTTGGAATCCCATGAACAAATCCATAGGTCCTATATAAAACTCCATCTACGTGACTAAGTACCAAGCGCGAGCCTCACCTCCACACGACCACGGGCTGTGATTGCACGCCTACACAAAAGGAGCATCATGATTTCACGTTTCGAGACATTGCGAGTGATCCAACACTGGCTCCTCAACTCCTGAAATGTTGAAAAGAGCTTAACGGTCCCTAGCTCCTCCCTTGGACTTTGTCCATGTGACAACTCACCATGACCCGAAGCTCAAATCTCAAGCGTGTTGGGATTTCACGTTTCGAGAATCCCTGATGTGACTCACCTTTGTTCTCTCGATCCCTGAAATGCCAATATTTCAGAGTACCAACTCAAAGGTCCTGATTCTTCCACGATATAACATTTTAGATTGCATCGGTATTTCATCTATCGGGAGGTTGAAATACTTTTCAACTCCATTCTCCTGATCCCCAAAATGCCAAAATTCTCCCTAGACAATCAACGGTCCAGATCACTCCTTGATCAACGACTATGATCTTTTCGTGAATTCGCGTTTCATGATTTTTCACAAATTTTCCCTTTGACTTCTTCAAGTCACGAGCCAGTGAAACCTGATCCGCTACCACTTGTATCCTAACGATGAATGGTCCCAATGATTTCATGACTTCACAACTTCTCAAGCCAGCTCTCCTCTTGTGCACTCTAAAGGACTAAACCTTATACACTTCCTTTGGATCCAAGGGTTGTTGGTCCACGTGCTTCCAGATCCTACGCTCAGATATGCTTCTCTTGTGTGCTCTTCTTTGTGCCTGGATGTGAACTTCAACGGTCTAGATTCACTCCTATATAGCTGATCTAATGGATGTTGACGCTCCTCCTCCCGAGCTTTTGGTTTGTTCCTGACTTGGAATATTTCCAATCATTCAAAGGTCTCGACCTTCATTCTATATCCTCTGAGCCTGTGACTTTGGGTCTTGCCAACATTCTAGAAACTCTATCCCTCCTGATATTTTTTATGGCTTGGACCCCAAAGTCTCTTGGCCTGCTTCTCCTTCTGTTGGAACTTTGTGCGCAGAGGCATTTTTCCTCCTGATCTTACAAACTTGAAACAATTCGCTTCTCTGCACATTCCTTGTCCTCAACTGACCTTCAACTAACTATCTTTTAACACTTCATATCAGTGTTGGCCTGGTGCAATCCTTGCACATGTCTTCCTCCAGAGTGTTCAACAACTCTGCCTCCTTGAGCTTCAACTTCTTGGACCTCAAAGGTCTCTGTCTCTTCTATCCCTTGGAGAGATGCAAGTGCATTTTTGGCGACTTCTACTCAAGAATGCCTTGCTAAGACTACAAAGTATTCATCAACTCTGTAAGTGTATTCCTCCGACACTTCCCTTATCTCTGAAATTGAAATAGATTTCTTCTCGTGCACCCTTTTCACTCGCTTGATGCCCTCTGGATAGAGCTTCACAAAAACCTCAACAATCATGTCTTCTCTCAGTGCCCTCCTCTTCACAGTCCTTCCTCCAAGGTTTTCGATAACCTTGAGGTTCTCTTTCGAGTTTATGATTCCTCTGGTTTACTCTCCTGGCATGGCTTTTCCTGAATTCCATAGAACTCAAGTGTGCACTCTTTCACTGGCGCATAGAGTCCTCAACACTCTATCATGCAACCCCTTGTATGAAGCTACAAAGACCCAGATTGAAATCAAAGAAAACTCAACAAACAAAGAATTTTTTTCTATCCTTTCAAATGGAAACTAAAATACATATACAACATACAAATGAACACACAAATAACATTCATGAAAGATACATAAACACACAGAATCATATGCAGGAAAAACTACTCTTTGTATTAATCGCAGAATGTCTATTACAATGTGTACAAAGATCGGACCTCTAAAGAGTATCAACTCTCTCCTCTCAAATATATCTTCTTATCTCACCAATCCATCTACCTTCCTAATGAATCTAGATACAAAGATATTTTAACAAAAGGGGGTCCTCGATCTCTTCCCTCCAAGCTACCTACTCTCATTAATTTACATTGAATTGCATTCAATGGTTGTCTAGTCTGAATCAGATCTAGATCTTACCAACCTTACAACATTTAATTCAAATTCAAAATTTTAAAATGAAAGGGTTGGGGCCTCTCCCTTCATTGAATGCATGATGAATGTGTTGGATGACTGGCGCATTGCTGACGTGAAGCGATGATCCTGCATCAAGGGCTTTCTAGGTTCACGAAGCACTTTAATCATATCTCCTTCTTTTCCTAACATCATACAACTTCCATCATTCATTATGTATCCTCCAATCATAGACGTCCAGTCTCTTCCCAACACAACTACATATTAGATATCATTTTAGGGGTTAACTGCATAGTGTAAGTCATTAATCTATGACCCATATTCATAAGTATTAGTCACAACTAACCAATAATTATCATGATTTGAATAGTCCACTTAGCACTCATTGCATCAGGTGATGCTCACAAGAGTGAATAAATGGGATTGAAGCCAACAAAATGAATCGCATAGCATCAATCATCACTTCTAGGGCTTGCACCCAGTAACCAGGACTTTCTAGGTGCTCACCCATCCCAAGATGACTCTGGCTCAAGAACGTTTAACAGTGGAGTTTTCCCGACAATCAAGACCACTTAGCTTGATACCCCATTTGCAAAAACTTAGAAATTATTGTGTCTTTTTAACTATCCAGTTAGAGCTCCGTTCACTCTTATGGACTATTCAAATCATGAGAATTATTGGTCAGTTGCGACTAATACTCATGGATATGGGTCATAGATTAATGACTTACACTACGCATTTATCCCAAAAATGATATCTAATATGTTGCACTGCGGAAGCCCGGCTATGATTAAACAACTACTTTTTCCAGAGGAAGGTCTACCACAATAATATTGAAAACTCTAATGATATGGGGGGCTATTGTAATCCAAGCATAAAATTCCTTGATTTCTCTGTAAGATGGCACTTTTCTAGAATCAATTGCATATATACTTTCAATGGTCTCATAATACTTGGTGAAACTCATGAGAAATTCCTCCATGATCGCGAGTGGCATGATATTGTTCATCGTTCCAGTGTCAACTAAACAATTATGCAATGCAACATCATGATTTTCAATAGAAATGTAAAAGGGAGGAATTTTACCTATCATATTGGCAGTCGATTGGCTAGGGGTTTGTTTACAAATGGTAATGACAATTTCTGCTCATTCATATGAATCATCCAACAACTTCAAAATGTTTTCTCTTTGCTGGGGAATCTTCAGAACTTCTGTAAAGGGAAGGATTATCCTTAATTTACTCAAATATTCTACAACATTATATGTCATTTGAGTGGAGTTTGACGTCATGTATTTCCTTTTACTCCCAACACCATCCATCACTTATCATTTTTTTTTTC
>JZKD02S1707504.1:512679-529701 GCA_000966675.3 Picea glauca
GTTCTCTTTATCAAAGTCGCCTTTATTTTTTGGTCTATTTACAAACCCTCTTGTCTAGGCGACATTTTCTTGCGGGTTGGGATCATTGTCACCCTCTTCAAATATATATATGGACGTCTCGGATCCATCCATATGCATAGTTTTAGATCTCTCATCAGGTGAGGAATAATTTTTTTTCTCAATTAATTGCTCATCATAGACATCATCCAGAACAACCACATTTGGAGTAGGCTTCCTGGGAATCCTTTGTCTTTGCGAGTTATCAATGTTTTCAAAACTCACCCGGTTTTCTTGGGGAGGATTCCTCTTTTTCTCTAGGATTGACATTCTTGGGTGTTTTCATGTAATTATCTCCTCTTCGTAGTCTTTTTATCTAGTTCTCCATTTGTTTGATGGTTCTACTCATCCATGCAATTTTGATTATTTGCTTAGTTTCCTATAGAGCCAAAGGATCAACCATTACATCAGGTATGGTTCCCTTGAAAATTCCTCCTCTAATCATTTGTTTTTTATTCGTTTGAGGCTTCAGTTCCTCGTTATATATTGAACTGGAAGCTCCTTGGTTATAATTATTTAGTCCTCCCAATGAACTTTGTACTCTTCCTAGTATAATATCGGGGTGAACACATGTTTCAATCATAATTTATTCAATCTCAATGCCTTTATTCATTGCTTCCACCAAAGTATCCATTTGGGATGTTCTTATAGAATATTTTACATTCAGGGGCACTGCATTCTTATGAAAACCAAGGATGAATGGGTCATTTTGTCTTTTATCTTCTAGAATACTACTCAAGAATTTATTGAACCTGAGTTGAAAATATCGTATCCTTTCAATCTTCCTCAAACCAATCTGGGTGAAATCAGTGAGAAGGGTATGATAAGTAATTGAAGGGGAAAACATAGTCAGGAAAATAAATTTGAGGTCATTAAATGAGAGAATGGATGTACTGGGAAACATTGTATACCATTCATACTCTCTTCTTGATAAGGTTGGTAGAAACAACATTACCATGGCATCGTCATGTTCAACACAATGAAAATCATAAACATCAAGAAATAAGTGCATATGCCTCTTTGCATCGATTACTCCATCTCTATTAAATTCCCTTAAGTTTCCCTAAGGGAGAATGGGGAGATTATGTTACCCACTTATAATATTTAGAGGGTAATTGCTTACCCTCCTTCGATTTTCAAATCCTGGGTTTCCCTGATTTCTTGCAGCATCTCTTCCACCTCCATGTCTCTCCTCATGATGCTCGTTTTGAGGTTTTTCGTTTCCTTCTTCTATGTCTGGGGAGACTTCAGGTCTAGACTTTTAACTTCTAATAATAAATATTTTATTTCTTTTACTTCTAGTAATGGGTCCCTTGTATTCATCCAACTTTAATAACGACCTTGTTCTTGTGCTTCTCTAGCTAGCCTTTGATTTCTTCAATCTTGTCATTCCACTCTCCTTTGCATTTGTAGGATTTATTTTTCTTCGTGTTGTACTAATATCTACGAGGATCCTTCAAAATCTTCTTGATTATGTGTTGTTGGTATTACCATATTTTACAACTAGTGTAGAATGCTTGTTGATTATTCAATCTAATTTCCAAAGTAGTTCTCTTGTCGAGATTGTTCCCAAAATAGTTCTCTTGGAATTTCAAATAATATATAGTTTGTTACATATTATTGAAATTGTAAATGTGTTTTTCTTAAAGAGTGGGATTGGGGCTCCCGCATAACATAAAGAAAATACATACAAGAAATAATCTTTTTAGAAAGAAGACAATGGGATGTAGAAGAATCAACAAGACCTAGTAAGAAGAAAACAAAGGAGTTATTAGTCTTCGATTAAACCTTTCTAGTGAAAGAGATGGAGTAATTGGATGAAATACTTGATAAATAAAATAAATATATGATCATCATAAACTTACTATGATAGTCTCTCGCGTGTTCATTTTCTTCATGATGTCCTTTTATCGTTTTCATTGACGGTTATAGGAGTCATCTCAACTGCTTCTTTCCCTTCATTTGTCAATTTTTCGATAGCCTTATTGAACCATTCTTCGATGTAACTTTTCATAGGTGTCATTTTAATTTCATGATGGATTTTAATATTGAACATCTCACCCTCCAAGTCATGGAGATTAATGGAAATTCCATCTAATATTTATTTAATATCCTGATTTTTTATGCAATAATCTACTAGCTGAAAATCTAGAAACAAAATGCCAAGATAAAAACTAAAAATACCAAGATGAAATATGTATGTGAGACAGTTGGAATAGGTGGATAGCCATTGATATCCACCTGGATAAGATTTGGTAAATTCACATTTATGGAAGTGGATTCCGTATATGTGTTCATTTATGGAAGTTGGCTTCCATGTATGGGCATATATAAAAGTGGTCATCTTCCATAAATGGCCATATACAAAAGTTATTGTTCGTAAATATACATTTATGGAAGTTGACTTACATAAATATGAATTTATGGAAGTGGCTTCCTTAAATGTGAATTTATGGAAGTTGGATTCCATATACAAGTTCTTCTATATATGTGCATTTATAACAACTAACCACTTCCAAAAATGAACATATACAGAAACACACATATACAGTAGACAACCTTCAAAAATGAGAATTTATGAAAGATAGATTTCATAAATGTGCATTTATGGAAGATGGATTATGCAAATACACATTTACTAAAGTTAGCTTTCCTAAATGCACATATATGGAAGTCATATTCTGTAAATGCGCATTCATGGCATCCAACTTTCGTAAATGCGCATTTACGAAACAAAACTTCCATATGTGTCCATTGATTAAAGTTGGCTTCTGTATATGCATGATTTTCTATATGCACATATATGGAAGTGGCTTATGTATATGGTCAGCTTTAGTAAAAACACATTTACAGAAATTGATCACTCCATAAATGTGCATATAGGGAAGCGTGCATATACGAAATCCATCTTCCGTAAATGTGAATTTCTGGAAGTTGGATTTTGTAAATGTGAATTTATGGAAGTTGTATTCCATATATGTGCCCTTTCATTCCATATATGTGCACATTTACGTAAGCTGACAACTTCCAAAAATGCCCATATATGGAAGCACACATATACAAAATTCAACCTCCATAAATACACATAAAAAAGATGACTTCCATAAATGAAAATTTATGGATGATGGCTTCTTTAAATGCACATTAGAGGAGGTTGGTTTTCGTCTATGCAAACTTTTTTATATCCACATATAAGAAATCGAACTTCCATAAATGTGCATATGAAGAAGATGCCTTCTGTAAACGTGTATTTACGGAAGACGACTTTCGTATATGCGCATTTATGGAAGTTGGATTTATTATATGTGTGCTTCTGTATATGTGCATATATGGACATGGCTTCCATTTATGGTCATCTTCTGTAAATGCATATTTACGAAAACTGATCACTTCCATAAATGTGCATATGTGGAAGCATACATATATAGAAACTGCCTTCCATAGATGCACATCTACAAAATTTTGCTTTCGCATATGCACACTTCCATATATGTGCATATAGGGAAAACATCTTCTGTAAATGTGTGTTTATGGAATTTGACCACTTCTATAAATGTTCATTTATAGAAGTTGTCTTCCATATATGCGTGCATTTTTATATGTGCATTTATGGAAGTCGACGACTTCCAAGAATGAACATATATGGAAGCACACATATACCGAAGCCAACCTCCATAAATGCACATATATGGAAGCTAGATTTTGTGAATGCACATTTAGAAAAGTTGGCTTTCATATATGTGCATGTACAAAATACAACTTCCATAAATGAACATTATGAAAGTGGAAAACTTTCATATATGCACATATACAAAAGTCTCCTTCCATAAATTTAAAATGAGAATTTATGAAGCCGACTTCCAAAAATTGGCATTTATGGAAGACAAATTATGTATATGTACGTTTGTGGAAGTTGGATTTCGTATATACGTATTAATGGAAGTTGGATTTTGTGAATCCATATATGAACATGTATGGAATTTGGTTTCCATATATGTACATATACGAAAGTTCACCACATTAATAAATGCACATTTATGGAATTTGGATTCTTTATATGTGTATATACGGAAGCCAACTTCCGTAAATGTGCATTTATTAAACCTAAATTCCATATATGCGCATTTATGAAGGTTGGATTTTGTATATATGCTCTTCCATATATACACATTTTTTTATGTGGTCAACTCCCGTAAATTCACATATACAGAAACACACATATATAGAAGTGAACTTCCATAAATGCACATTTACGAAAGATGAATTCTCTATATATACATATACGGAAGCATGCTTAAATGGAGACCAAACTCTGTAAATGTACATTTACGGAAGGTGGTTTTCATATATTTTCACTTCCATATATACAAATTTATGGAAGTGATCAACTTTCAAATGCGCATTTATGGAATTTGATCATATACGAAAGCCACTTATGTATATGTGCATATACAAAAGCATGCATATATGGAAGCCAACTTCCATAAATGCACATATATAAAAGCCTTCTTCCTTAAATGTGCATTTAAGGAAGCATTTTTCCATATATGCACATTTATAGAAGTGGCTAGCCTTCATAAATGTGCGTTTATGGAAGTTGGATTTTTTTTATGGATATATACAGAAGCGTGCATATACATAAGTCAATTTTCATATATGACCATTTACGAAAGGCATCTTCCATATATGTGCATTTATGGAAGTTGGAGTTTTTACATGCACACTTCCATATATGTGCACTTTTCGAAGTGGTCACCTTCTGTAAATGCACGTAGATACATAATCCAACTTCTGTAAATGTGCATTTACAAAAGTCAGCTTCCATAAATGCACATTTATGGAAGGTGACTTTGTTTTATTTTCACTTCCATATATTCACATTTTTTGAAGTGATCAACTACCTATATATGCACATATATGAAGACAACTTCCATAAATGCACATATATGGAAGACAACTTCCATAAATGAGCATATATGATATATTTTAAAGGTTTAATCTCTATATCATATTATTGTATCTTTTCTAGCCAGTTAGCCCATTTTCCTTCTCTCAATTGTTGATTCAGAAGCATCCTCACTAGTGATGAGGGGACATAAGCAATAACATGGGAGTTCAATATGTATGTGCGAAAGTATGCTACTACTTTTACAAGAACCAAGGCATGCTTCTCCAGTTATGAATACCTCAACTCATAGTCATGTAGGGTTTTTCTCCTGAAACTTATTGGGAGTTCTTCGCCTTTGCTATTCTTTTGAGTAAGAAGGATGCAACGACTGTCTCTATAGAAAATGAATAGAGGATGAAATCTCTTTGAAATTTCCTGATAATGAGGACTGGACTAGTGGGGATTTCTCCTTTTATATTATTGATAGCATGTTGAGTATCCATTATCCATTTGAACCTCTGCTTCTTTTTCAACAAAACATTTATTGGCTTTACGATACTTGCATAATCAGAAACAAATACTCGCACAAAATTGATCTTACCTAAAAATGATTGGACTCCCTTCTTGTATTTCGAGGGGTTGAGCTCGTTTATTTCTTTAAATATTTTGGGATCTATGTAAATCCCTTCCTTGCATACAATATTGCCCAACAATTTTCCTTGAGTCACAGCGAACAATCATTTTTTTGGATTCAAAGAAACACCGTATAATCTACATCTTTCAAAAACCTTTCTCAAATGATGGATATGATCCTCCCTTTTATTTGAATGCACCATTAATTCATCTTGATCATCTGCCATAAACTTTCATATCAACCTCCTGAATGCATGATACATGGCCCTCTGGAATGTGGCTCCAACTTTCTTCAAACCAAATGGAATTATTGCATATGTGTATGTCTCCCAACGTGATAAAAATTTTTGTCACCCTATATTCTTTAGCCACCAAGAACTAGTTATATCCCAAAAATCCATCCAACATGGACATGCAGGCCGATCTAGTAACTTGTTGGAGAAGGAACTCCATGTTTTTAAACGGAAAGTTATCTTTTATTATTTCTTTGTTAAGGTCTCTGAAGTCGACACACACCCATATTTCCCCAGTCCTTTTTCTTACAACTACATGATGTGAAAGCCAGTCTGAGTGTCTAATGGGATAAATTATTCCTGCCTTCTTCAATTTCTCCAATTCAAGCTTTACCAAAGGTTTTAACTTGGGGTTCATCATCATTGTTTTTTTCTTCACTGGCTTTGCTACTTCCCTCAAAGGAATGACATGTTGGAATATAGTTTTATCATAAGATGTTAAATCATCATAGATCCAAGTGAACACATCAATGTATTCTTTGAACAAGGAAACATATTGATATGCTACCTTAGTGGTGCAATCAACTCCTAAGTTGACATAATTTGGGGAACTGCCAGTTCCAATATTGGCTTTTCTCATTTCTTGTACCTTTCAAACTGAAACTTCTTCGAGGATAATCTTATCATGATCATCTTTCTTGAAAATAAATTCGTATTCTATACAATCTTTGGGGACAACAAGCGAGTGATCGTCTTCATCATCATCATCATTTAACAAAAAAATTTCCACTTGTTCATCGTTCTAAATACTTGCAAGTATTCAATGTTATTGGACACAGAAGGTTGGAAAGCTCTTTCTACTTTGAAAGAAATTTTTCTTTGGGTATCATAGGTATTTGACAATGAGGCCGCCAAGGCTAGTGAATCTTCCTTGTAATTCTTATCCCTTGAAATAAAAGAAATGTTGAAGGAACTGAAAGATTCAATCAATTTGTTAACCCTTTTGAAATACAACTTAAGTATTTCCTTTTTTATTTTATACCTCTAAGTCACCTGATTGATGGCCAACTCTGAGTCATGAGATACAATTAGATGTTCCATTTTCATCTCTTGTGCAAGGATCATCCCCTGAATCAAAGCTTCATACTCTTCCTTGTTATTGTTGCATGAAGGATCCATTATAATAGTGTGTGGATGCATAATATTACTTGGACTCATAAGAACAATTCAAACTCCATTTCCAGAGTTCAAACAAGCTCCATCAAAGGACATCCTCTAGTATCCTTCAAACAAATACTCTTGATTCTTCGTTTCTTACAATTACTCCAAAATTTCGTTATGCTCTATGTATAGGATATTGTAGTTTCCAATTCCGACATCTATATAATTCTCCATCAATTAATTGTCCTTATTTTTAAAGGAGAAGGGTTTTCTAGGTTCATGAAGCACTTTAATCATACCTCCTTCTTTTCCTGGAAACATCATACAACTTCCATCATTCATTATAGATCCTCCAATCATATATGTCCGGTCTCTTCCCAACACAAATACATATGCCGGAGGAAGGTCTACAACAATAATATTGAAAACTCTAATGATATGGGGGGCTATTGTAATCCAAGCATAAAATTCCTTGATTTCTCCGTAAGCTGGCACTTTTCTAGAATCAATTGCATATATACTTTCAATGGTCTCATAATACTTGGTGCAACTCATGAGAAATGCCTCCATGACCGTGAGTGGCATGATATTGTTCATTGTTCCAGTGTCAACTAAACAATTATGCAATGCAACATCATGATTTTCAATAGAAATGTAAAAGGGAGGAATTTTACCTATCATATTGGCAGTCAATTGGCCAGGGGTTTGTTTATGACTGGTAACGACAATTTCTTCTCATTCATATGGATCAGCCAACAACTTCAATTTTTTTTCCCTTTGCTGTGGAATCTTCACCACTTCTGTAAAGGGAAGGGTTATCCTTAATTTACACAAATAGTTTACAACATTATATGTCATTTGAGTGTAGTTTGACGTCATGTATTTCCTTTTACTTCCAACGCCGTCCGTCGCTTTCTCATTTGTTATTTTCGCATTTGTTTTTTCATTTCTATTTTTCTTTTTAGTTCTCTTTATTAGAGTCACCTTTCTTTTTTGGTCTATTTACAAACCCTCTTGTCTGGGCGAAAGTTTCTTGCGAGTTAGGATCATTGTTACTCTATTCAAATATATACATGGAAGTCTCACATCCATCCATCTGCAGAGTTTTAGATCTCTCATCACGCAAGTAATAAATCTCTTGCTCAATTAATTTCTCATCATAGACATCACCCAGAACAACTTCATCTGGAGTAGGCTGCCTGGGAACCCTTGGTCTTTGCGAGTTATCAATTGTTTCAAAACTCACCATGTTTTCTTGGGGAGGGTTCCTCCTTTGCTCTGGGATTGGCATTCTTGGGTTGGGCATGCAATTATGTCCCATTCTTAGTCTGGTTATCTAGCTATGCATTTGTTTGATGGTTATATCCATATGTGCAATTTCGATTCTTTTCCTAGTTTCCTATGCTGCCAAAGGAACAACCTTTATATTAGGTATGGCTCCCTTGAAAAATCATCCTCCAATCGTTTGGTTTTGAGTCGGCCAAGGCTTGAATTCTTAATTATTTGTTGAACTGGAAGGTCCTTTTTTATCAATATTTAATCCTACCAATGACCTTTGTACTCTTCCCAGTATAATATAAGAATGGGTTCCTGTTTCAATCATAATTTATTCCATATTAGTTCCTTTAGTCATTCCCTCCTCCAAGGTATCGATTTGGGATGTTTTGATAGCATATTTTACATTCAAGGGAATTGCATTCTTATGAAAACCAAGGATGAATGGGTCATTTGGTCTTTTATCTTCTGGAATCCTACTTAAGGTTTTATTGAACTTGAGTTTAAAATCTCGAATCCTTTCATTCTTCCTGAAACAAATCTGGGTGAAATCGGTGAGAAGGGTGTGATAAGCAATTGGAGGGGCAAACATAGTCAGGAACAGAACTTCAAGTTCGTTAAATGAGTGAATGGATATATTGGTAAACGTTGTATACCATTCATATGATCTTCCTGATAAGGTTTTCATAAGCAAACTTACCATGACATCGTCATGCTCAACACGGTCTAAATCACAAACATCAAGAAATAAGTGCGGATCCCTCTTTACATCGATTGCTTCATCTCCAAAAAATTCCCTTAAGGTTCCCTTAGAGAGAACAGGGAGATCATGTTTCCCACCTATAATATTTAGAGGGGAATCTCTTCCCTTCCTTCGATTTTCAAACCCTGGGTTTCCCTGATTTCTTGCAGTATCTCTTCCACCTCCTTAACTCTCCTCATGATGCTCATTTCGGGGTTGTTTGTTTCCTTCTTCCATGTGTGGGGATACTTTAGGTATATACTTTTCACTTCCAATAATAGAGAGTTGATTTATTTTACTTCTAGTAATGGGTCCCTTGTATTCATCCATATTCAATCTCGACCTTGTTCTTGTGCTGCTCTAGCTAGCCTTTGATTTCCTCAGCCTTGTCGTTCCGCTCTCCTCTGTCTTTGCAGGATTTTTTTTCTTCTTCTTGGACTAAGATCTTCCAGGACCCTTACCACTCTTCTTGAGTCTACGTTGTTGTTATTACCAGATTGTACAATTGGTGTAGAATTCTTTGTTCATTATTCAATCCAATTTCCAAATGGGTCTGAATACCCTAGGGTAATATCATATATTCTTTCACAAACGTTGGTCTAGGTTACGAATTTTTAGTTCATGTCCCCAGTATGATCGCCAAAAATGTTGATTCTTGAATCCCTTAGGACCGAAACGACAACCTCACAAGGATGTAAATCCCCCTACGTTTTTATAGAGGTGGTACTCCTCTTTAGATTTTCTTGATATTAATTAAAATATTCAAAATGTGGGACTTGACAGAAGTTCATTATAGTAATTCAAAGAAATAGAAATATTACGATAAGGTAAAAGGAAAATGTTTTTGTTTTCTTTTTAAATAAATTTCCCGAGAAAGGACCAGGAATCACACATTTAAAGAAAATAAGCAAACTTTCCTCACATCCATCATAGTTTGGGATAAAGATTTATGATCGCATAAAATAAAATAAAAGATGATCCACATGAATAAGAGAAATTTAACAGAGTGGACACATCAAAATCTCAAATAAATATAATGATATATCAACCTCCAATACTTTATATTTTGAAAACATGGTTACAAATCACAGTTGATATTGTTCCCAAAATAGTTCTCTTGATATTTCAAATAATATATAGTTTGTTACATATCCTTGAAATTGTAAATCTATTTGTCTTAAAGACTAGGATTGGGGTTCCTGCATAACATTAATCAAATACATACAAGAAACAATATTTTTAGAAAGAATACAATGGGCAATAGAAGAATCAACAAGACCTGGTAAGAAGGAAAAAAAGGAGTTATCAGTCTTCAGTTAAACCTTTTTAGTGAAAGAGGTGGAGTAACTGGATGAAGGACTTGATAAAGAAAATAAATATATGATCAGCGTAAAATTAATCTGATGGTCACTCATGTGTTCATTTTCTTGTTGATGTCCTTGTATTGTTTTCATTCAGGGTTACAGGAACCGTCTCAACTGCTTCCTGCCCTTCTTGAACCATTCTTTGATATAACTTTTCATAGGCGCCATGTTGATTTCATGTCGAATTTTAATATTGAATAGATCACCCTCCAAGTCATGGATATCAATGGAAATTCCATGTAATATTTATTTAATATCTTGATTTTTTACGGAATAATCTACTAGCAGAAAATCTAGAAAAAAAATGCCAAGATAAAAACTAAAACTGCCAAGATGAAATATGTATGTGAGCTAGTTGGAATAGGTCCATAGCCACCGATATCCACCTGGATCAGCTTTGGTAAATTTACATTTGAAGTGGATTTTGTATATGTGTGCATTTATGGAAGTTGGCTTCCATGTATGGGCATATATAAAAGTGGTCATCTTCCATAAATGGCCATATACGAAAGTCATCATTCGTAAATATACATTTATGGAATTTGACTTACGTAAATATTAATTTATGGAAAGGTCTTCCTTAAATGTGTATTTATGGAAGTTGGATTCCATATGTGATTTTGTATATGTGCATTTATAGAAACTAACCACTTCCAAAACTGCACATATAGAAAAACACACATATACAACAGACAACCTTAAAAAATGAGAATTTAGGAAAGTTGGATTTCATAAATGTGAATTTATGGAAGATGTCTTTCGTAAATACACATTTAATGAAGTCATATTTTGTAAATGCACATATATGTAAGTTGGCTTTCGTAAATGCCCATTCATAAAATTCATCTTCCATAAATGCACATTTATGAAAGAAAACTTCCATATGTG
Organism: Picea glauca; assembly: GCA_000966675.3. Taxonomy (NCBI): domain Eukaryota; kingdom Viridiplantae; phylum Streptophyta; class Pinopsida; order Pinales; family Pinaceae; genus Picea; species Picea glauca. Next base: position 523,921 of record JZKD02S1707504.1, read on the forward strand.
TGCATTTATTGAAGTTGGCTTCCGTATATGCAAGCTTTTGTATATGCACATATATGTAAGTGGATTTTGTATATGGTAATATTTAGTAAAGACACATTTATAGAACTTGATCACTTCATAAATGCACATATATGGAAGTGTGCATATACGGAATCTGTCTTCCATAAATGTGAATTTATGGAAATTGAATTTTGTAAATGTGCATTTATGGAAGTTGGATTTCATATATGCGCCCTTTCATTCCATATATGAGTGTATTTATGTAAGCTGACAAATTCCAAATATGCACATATATGGAAGCACATATATACAAAATCCAACCTTCATAAATACACATATAAAAAAGATGACTTCCGTAAATGAAAATTTACAGATGATGACTTCTGTAAATGCACATTTAAGGAGGTTGGAATTCATATATGAACACTTTTTTATATGTGCATATAATAAATCGAACTTCGATAAATATGCATATACATAATATACCTTTCGTAAATGCGTATTTACGGAAGACAACTTTCATATATGCTCATTTATGGAAGTTGGATTTATTATATGCCTGCTTATGTATATGTACATATATGGACATGGATTCCATATATGGTCATCTTCTGTAAATACACATTTACAAAAACTGATCACTTCCATAAATATGAATATATGGAAGCATAGATATATGAAAATTTCCTTTCACCGATGCACATCTACAAAAGTTGGCTTTCGTATATGCATTCTTACATATATGTGCATATAGGGAAACCATCTTCTATAAATGTGTGTTTATGAAAGCTAACTACTTCTATAAATGTGCATTTATAGAACTTGGATTCCATATATGCGTGCGTTTGTATATGTGCATTTATGGAAGCCAACGAATTCCAAGAATGCGCATATATGGAAGTACACATATACCGAAGCCAACCTCCATAAATGCACATATATGGAAGCTAGATTTTGTGAACTCACATTTATGAAAGTTGGATTTCGTATATGTGCGCTTCCGTATATGTGCATGCACGAAATCCAACTTCCATAAATGCACATTATGAAAGTGGAAAATATTTGTATATGCACACATACAAAAGTTTCCTTCCATAAATGAAAATGAACATTTATGAATCGAACTTCCAAAAATTTTCATTTACGGAAGACGACTTTCGTATATGTACATTTGTGGAAGTTGGCTTCCGTATATGCGTATTGATGGAAGTTGGATTTTGTGAATGCATATATGAATATATATGGAAGTTGGTTTCCATATATGTACATATACGAAAGTTCACCACTTTAAAAAATGCACATTTATGGAATTTCAATTATTTATATGTGTATATACGGAAGCCAACTTCCGTAAATGTGCATTTATGAAAGCTAACTTCCATATATGTGCATTGATGGAGGTTGGATTTTGTATATATGCGCTTCCATATATACACATTTTTTTCTGTGTTCAGCTCCCGTAAATGAACATATACAAAAACACAGATATAGAGAAGCCAACTTCCATAAATGCAAATTTACGGAAGACGATTTCTCTATAAATACATATACGAAAGCATGCTTAAACTGAAGCCAACTTCTGTAAATGTAAATTTACGGAAGGTAGATTTGATATATTTTCACTTCCATATATACGCATTTATGGAAGTGATCAACTTTCCAATGCACATTTATGTAAGTTGATCATATACGAAAGCCATGTCTTTATATGTGCATATAAACAAGTGCGCATATACATACGCCAACTTCCATAAATGCACATATATAAAATCCTTCTTCCTTAAATTTGCATTTAAGAAAGGAGGTTTCCATATATGCACATTTATGGAAGTGCCTAGCCTTCACAAATGTGCATTTATGAAAGTTGGATTTTGTATATGCATATATACAGAAGCGTGCATATGCAGAATTCAATTTTCGTATACGCTGATTTATGAAAGCCATCTTCCATATATGCACATTTATGGAATTTATATTTTTTATATGTGCACTTCCATATATGTGCACTTTTGGAAGTGATCACCTTCTGTAAATGCACATAGATACGAAATCCAATTTCTATAAATGTGTTTTTACGAAAGACAACTTCCATAAATGCACATTTATGGAAGGTGAATTTGTTATATTTTCACTTACATATATGAACATTTATGGAAGTGATCAACTGCCTGAATATGCACATTTATGGAAGTGATCAACTTCGATAGATGTGCATTTGCTAAAACTAGCCATATACGAAAGCCACTTTCATATATCCACATATATAGAAACATGCATATATGAACACAAATTCCATAAATGTGCATATATGGAAGACTCCTTATATAAATGTGCATTTATGGAAGTCAAATTAAATATATGCACATTTACGAAAGATGAATTAAGTAAATTTGTATTTACGAAAGCCTCTTTCCATATATGCACATTTACAAAGGTTGTCTTCTATTTATGCACACTTTCGTCGATGCATAGTTTTTGAAGTGGTCAGTTTTCTTACATAAGCATATACAGAAGCATGTATATTCATAAGACAAATTCCGTAAGTGTGCATTTACGAAAGTCACTTACAAAAATGCACATTTACCGAAGTTGACTTCCATAAATGCCCATTTATGAATGATGACTTCCATATATACACATTTATAGAAAATGACCACTTTCGTATACGTGCATATATAGAAGAAAACTTTTGTAAATGATTACATATAGGAAATACACTTCCATAAATGCACATTTAGATAAGGTATCTTCCACATATGTGCAATTACTGAAGCCAATTTCCATAAATGCACATACATGTGTGCTTCCAATTACTGAAGCCAATTTCTGCAAATGCATATGTGTGCTTCCATACATGTGCATTTATGGAATTTGGATTCCATATATGTGGATATATAGAATCCAACTTCTGTAAATGCACATTTATGAAATACAACTTCCATGATGCACATTTACATTAAGAGGATTTTGAGTATGCACGCTTCCATATATTCGTATTTATGAAAGTGATCAACTTCCCTAAAAGAATGCATATACAGAATGAAAATGGGCATATACAAAATCCAACTTTCCTTAATGCACATTTACAAAATCCAACATACATAAATGCAAATCTATGAAAGACGACTTATGTTTATGCGCGCATCCATATATGCACATTTATGGAAGTGGTCAGCTTCTGTAAATGCACATTTACAGAACTTGACCATATATGGAAACCACTTCTATATATGCACATATACCTAAGAAAAATATATTGAATCCAACTTCCATAAATGCACATATACAAAATCCACCTTCCATAAATGTGCATTTATAGAAAATGACTTCCATAAATGCACATTTACGGAAGGCAACTTCCATATATGTGCATTTATGGAAGTTGGTCACTTCCGTAAATACACATTTATGGAATTTTGATTTTGTATATGCACATATAAAAAAGCATGCATATACATAAGCTAACCTCCATATATGTGCATTTATGGAAGTTGGCTTCCATAAATGGACATTTATAGAGGTTGGCTTCTATATATGTCCATTTTTGGAAGTGGTAAACTTATGTACATGTGCATATGTGGAAGCACATATATATAGAAGTCAAGTTTCATAAATGTGCATTTGTGGAAGACAATTTCCTTAAATGCACATATATGGAAGCTACTTCCATAAATGCACGTTTACAAAAGATGATTTCCATAAATGTGCATTTACTAATGACGAATTCCATAAATGCACATTTATAGAAGTTGACCACTTTCGTAAATGTGCATTTAAGGAAGTTTACCACTTTCGTATATGCGCATATATATAAGCCAACTTCCGTAAATGTGCATATACGAAAGCCACATTCATAAATATGCATTTGCGGAAGCCGATTTCCATATATGCACATTTAAGGAAGATGACTTATGTATATGCACATTTATGGGAGCCAACCACTTTTGTAAATGCGCATCTATGGAAGTTGGATTACATATTTTCTCTTTGTATATATTAATAGGAATGAAGAAAAGAATTATGAAAAGTTTTGAATCAAATGAGGGTAAATTTCATATGAATAGAATTAAGTCACATATCTTAATTTTCTATTATACAGATTTATATGTCACGTATGATGATCCTTTACTAATTTTTCTTTTCAAAAAGACCTATTCACTCCAAAGTATTCGCACTAAAACCCTATTGCATAAGTACCCCTATATTTTGGAAAAATAATAGAATAGGGACCAAATTTTTCTTTTATAAACATGCATTGAAGAGTCACATAGTACTTCTCTTCTTTCTTTTCAATGTTTCCCAATTTTCTTTCAACATAACAATAGGTTTTGTACATGGATCGATAGATACCCATTGTTTTATATCTACAAGAATATTTTCAATGTTTAGCATCCACAACACAAATATCTAGACTTTCAACACCTCTATTTATATCCTTGAATTTCTTTCCATTATTCTTTACACAAGATTCATTGCACAAAGCTCCCACTCAAGAACAAGTTTATTACAGACCCAAGATACCCTTGTTCTTCACAGAATGAGATAAACCATAGAAACTAAGGTGTCCCCCTATGGACATAACCTTAGTCTGATACCAAAACAAGAGTTGGATAAACATGTGCAAGAAAAACAATACTAGAATAATCTAAACAATGATGCACACAAAATACACAAAGATTCACCCTAGAAACCCTTAACTAAGAAAATAAACCAAACTAAGATATGCACTTCTCTCTATCTTATTGTATTAACTTCACCATTAAGTATATAATATTTAGGTATCTCACAACATCTGAAACCCTAATTTGTTAACTTGGATTAGATTGGAATCCTATATCCTTAACCATAATTAATTTAGAATGGGTTGAAACCATTTCTTGAAATAATACATAATGGACCAAAAACAAATCCTTGAGGACCCTTTTTCCCTTTGTGCTCCCTCAACTAATTGGGTGGGGCCCTCCGAGATTCCCTTCACTCAGGGGCCAACCCTTAAACCCCTACCAAAATGTGACTAAATCTACCCACAAATGATACAAGACATATCCAAAAGTTAGGTGGTCAACATCCAATCTTTCTAGATCATTAATTGAAATTCATAATAATTATTAAAATATTTGATCATAATACCTTATTTTCATGTTAGGTTGTTAGTGTATCCAAACTCTTTATATGATAAATTATAATCACAAAAAGATTACAAAAATCATTAAAAAAAATAACAAATTAAAAGATTTATTTTAAAATTATATTTCTATACTAAAAAACATTAAAAAACCTCAAAACAAAATTAAAACAACTTACATTATTATTATTCTAAGAATCTTTTTAAACATATTTCAATATCCTTTATAATATTATTTTCATATTAAATGGTCAACATTCAAATATTTAAATAATAAATTAAATATTATGGTTGATTATGATAAACTTTGATCCCTCTACTAAAGTTAATATTAACAATCTATAATTAAAACACACTCATCTAAAAAAGAAAAACATTGTTAAAACACCTTTCATCATTTTTCACTATACCAGCTTTCCATATTTATTTTTCTCTATATAATTTTATTATATTTCAACATTTTACTTTTATTATTTTATTATATTTCAACATTTTACTTTTATTATTTTCAAACTATGTTGTTAACATACTTTTCTATATGATGAATGAAAAATTATAACAACATTCAATAATGATTAGTTAAAAAAATTGGTATGTAATATTTATATCTATTTCTATATGATGAATATCAAAAGTTGTTAGTGGTGGTTGAAGTG
>JZKD02S1707504.1:539764-567074 GCA_000966675.3 Picea glauca
AGCACATGTCGATATAAATATAAAAAGTTAACATATCATCAAATCCTCAACATCTCATAATCATAATCAACAGTCAATTATATAATGAACCGGATCACTTGCATGCAAGTATCCTTGAAGAATAAGTCCAATCAAGTGTGCACAAGAGCGAGATGTTACATACACCGCCTCTTGTTTTAAAATTCATCTCAAAGTTTTACAGTATATAAGTGCGAAAATAAATATCTCATAATGTCTATATGTCTAGCTATCAAACAAAAATGGAAATTGTTGATGCATATCAAGTGCATCCTCCCAAGTCACCGAGTGCGAACTATAGTTGTCCCACTGGAACTTGGCCTAATCTACTATTCGACATCGTAGCTGTCAAATGTGATGGTCCAGAATGTGGATTGGCTCCATTTTGAGTGTACCCTCGTTTGATACTTGCAAGCAACTCATGCCAATCACATGTGTAGGGTCACTAACATAATGTCTCAAAACAGATACGTTAAAAACATCGTGCATACACCTCAAAGAATCTAGCATGTCTAGTCGATAGGCCACAAGCCTAGGAGAGAGTTTATCCCCATTTCCAAACTTGATCGAAATATTGTGCGATTTCACTCGCAAGAAGACTCGATCATCAACTGCGTAACTACGGTCGACCTGATGCACATCGAAATAACTCTTCTATTGATCCTTTGTCTTGTTGTTTTCATTTGATATTCCATATCTTGGATCGCTTCCGGTCCCACCAAGACCCTATCCTTAGGCCAATTCCATCTCAAAGGTGTCCAGCATGGTCGCCCGTAAAGAAACTCGAATGGCACCTGATCCCTTAGTTTCACTAGAAAATCAATTTATTTATTAATTAAATTCGCCTATTTCCCTCACCCACATAAAAACGTTCCTAAAATCACTCCTCGGTGTCCCTTTATTCCCTTACGTTTCTTAAATGAATGACGCCTTTCTTAAAACCTAGTTGAGTTCACAATTAGAAGGTTCCAAGGACAATATTTCCTACTATGTTAGAAATTTCCCCTTTTCTTATGTTTTCCCTTTTTTGCTTAGTTCATATTTAACAAGTTTAGATAAAAACTACAATTTATTCATTTAATAATTTAATCCTCCATTAAAATTTTTACTTTAATAATCAAAGTTTGAATTTTTCTTTACCACCTTCTTGTTACATGTGTATTTAGGGTTTTTTTGGTTCACAGGTTCTACTTAGATCTAGGCTCTAAATTCACTAGGCTTGACGATAGTTCTTAAGGGAAAAACATGTTATTAAACATACTCATAACATCATTCATTTTAAGGCTGACCAGGTCCTAAGGAGGCATAATTTTCTAGGTAATAGGTTTATTAACTTACCATAGTTGAAATCATGACATGCCCTTTAGGATGCACTATGTGCTCCAAAGGTCCCACTTTCCTGCATTCTAGTTTTATTTGCGCGACGTTCCCTTCAAGATGCACTAAATGCTCCAAGGCTCCCACTCGCCTCTTGACTGAATTTGGTAAACATCAAACCCCTGGAGTCAATACTCCATTAGGTGACATTGTGGGAGACTAAGGGCCTCTAAGGAATAAGGACCCTGCCTTATTGTGTGCCCCTTAGAATCATCACGAACGAGTGTCACAGTCTACCCTCACGACATCGTGGATTTCTAAAAATAGGTAATTGTTAGGCTATAGTTTGATCCATGGCGGGAGTGCTATTATGTTGTGTCAGTGCCTCTTCCACACCTCTCCCTCAATTTTTCTAGTTGTTGAGAGTGACCCCTTTACTCCAAATTTGAGTCTGGTCAGAAAGTTATCGTCATCCTACATCCATCAATGAAACATGTTAGTGATAACAATAAAAATCATAATATATAGTCCTAAGTCACATATGTAATATAAAAAACACCCAAGCCATAAGAGTCCACTCCCTGACTCGATCTAGAGTCCAAGTTGTCATCGGTCATGCACACTCAAGAAAACTAGTCAGTAGTAGTTGTCGATATAAATATAACAAGATAACATATCATCAAATCCTCAACATCTCATAATATTTGTTGAAACATATAATTTTCTAAAACATTAGACTTAAAAAGTTTAATTTTGTTTAAAAAAAAGACAAATGCACACTTGGACACTACCATCAATAAAGTCTTCTAATTAATCCAATGGTCTAAAATATTTTCAAGTTGTGGAGCTTCCCATTCGTTAAAAAGATAAATCACTAAAGACAACTTTCAAAGTATCGGGTTTCGGGGTTTTACAATACTAACAATGAGATACATAAAGAAGACGAAAGTTCCGATATGCAATGTTGCAAAACTAGCTTAAGTTAAATTGGTTTAATTAAATAATTAAAGTGATTAACGATAATTAATCTAATCGCAACTTCACATTTCAGGAATCTTGCATCGAATCATAACTTAAACTCTCGACATGCGAAGTCGCGAAATCATTAATTAATCACGATTATTTACAAAAGTTTAACCTGATTAAGATTAATTAATCAATCGCAATTTCACGGTTCATGGTTATAGCTTGAACAAAAGTAGGATAGCCCGGGACTCGAAATCCCAAAATGGATTAAGGTTAAACATAATTAATTAGTCATATAAATTTGATTTATTAGCAAAATAAAACATTCTTATTTTACCATTGATTTTATGTTGATCTGCATTATGGGTGATTTCAAATCAAATTTATACTTTTTTTTATCACGAAAATTGATCATTAATGTTATTAAATGATCATCATGAGGAGATGATTTCAAATAAGATATTTCTTTAATTCCCAAATCTTTTTATTAAAACAATTAAACATATTTTCAGTGAGGGTATATGCAGGTCGAGGCGTTTAAGGAAAGAAAGACTTTTTCATTTTCAATTACATTTACATTTTGGTAGAGTTTGCTTAGAAAAATACTCATTCCTGTGTGTTTTCTGTGAAAAGTAATAGGTTTTTGAGAACTACTACCATGCCGCAATGAAAAGCAGCTAAAGTAACAAGTGAGAGTTTAGGCCAGAGTTTGGAGGTTTTCTCCGGCACTTCACCTAGAAGTATAAACACAGTGAAAACTTGGACGAATGTATTCAACATCCTAAAGTACGAACTGGTAAACTTCCCTAATGGTTCAAGAGACAACGAAAAGGAAGACTTATCTACCAAATAAAAGACTATTGTTGAGTCGGATATGCATAAGGTAGCAATAAGGACAAGTCTTTGACCCTACAATGAAATGTTTCGATGGGCATTGAATCATGTGGATATCCCAACTAGAACTATATTTAATTCTCATAAGGTAGTTGTTGGGTCATTTCGACCGAAACACATACAGGTGATGTATAAATTGTCTTCAACACCAAAATTCATTTACAATGTCAATTTTCTAGATAATTTTAGCAAGGAGTGTGATCAATATGGAAAGAATCTTTTCGACTTGATCAAGGACTAGTGCTCACGCCCCAAAAAATTTAGAGCCGATTCTCATGGCATATACTCAATATCATCGCTAAAACCACATTTCATGTATATATCCATGATGATGTGCAGACTTTATGGAAAAGAGAACACAACCCATTCCTTTCTACCATGAGTACCCATTATACACACAATGGCCGAAAAGTATTCTTTTGACTGGGCCAAGATACTTTTGGGCAGTCTGACTAGTGAAATTATAGAATACCAGACATAGAAAGACAAGGGGAAATCAACTTCATTCTTGATGTCAACTTATATCATGGAAGATATTTGTTTCATGATGCCTTTCCCACTTATGTGATGGAGCTGGACTCCATATAGTGTAGAACCAATTCATATTTATCATTCAAAACTATGGGAAGACAAGGAGAAAGATTTCTTTTATGAAATCTGTAATTGGGTAGCAGTGTCGATCCACGTTGCTATTTTTGGTCACTCACCTCCTAGAATTTCAGACACAGTTGTGGCTAACCTGGATAAAGTCACAGATTGGTACATCGCGGAACACTTCTCTTATATCAAAGTTTTCGGTTGCTCAGTTCCCCCATATTCTTTACCACAATTTTTACCAGACTGACTGGTGCGCCGCAACGTTGTACGACAAACTATACTCGGTGGGATTATCAAAGAGTTTAGAGCAGTGAAGAAAAAGGTATGGCCATATTTTCAATTACAGATTGGTGCATTTTCTTTATTGGATTTCGGCCACTCCAAAGTGGAGGTTGTAGCCTTAGAAGAAATAAATATGGTTAACATTGAATTTAAGAATCATGACCTGCAGAAGTTCGTGGGTAACTATATGGCCAATTGCAATCTTAAAAAGTATGAACATGAAGAATCCCCTCAGGACGAAGTGTTCCGAGGGGTGAGATCTTACCAAGAAGTTTTCGGTCGAGTTTGAGCTGTATCACCTAATAAAATGATTGATTTTTACAACTTCCAAAAGCACCAAATAAGTAGTCTTCTAAAAGTATTACAAGTGGAAAACCTAATGTCTCCAACTATGCAGCAAACAAAGACCCAAAATCCAGAAGTTGCAAGCTCTAGAAAACAAGAAACCCCATCAAACTTAGATAAATCCGAGGTCTCGACTCAGAAAAAAATATCCCGATGACAGAGGTATCTAATAACTAGGCCAAAGATAAACAAAATACATTAATAAATCAAGGAGAAGATAGGACATTATCTTCACCAGATAAATCAACTATATATGGAACCAGAAAATAGTTATCCACGAAAATCAACAACCCCATTCAGGTTGTCAGGCCATTGCAATTCACCAGACAAACCCTAATGCAGAGGTAATACTCATAGGAGATATCATGCCTGTCCCTATTGAAGAGATACCTCCCTCTGATTTCGTTTTCAGTAATAAAAGGAAAGTTGTGGTGAAGAAAGAAATGAACTAGAAAGAGGGTGCAATGGTAAAAAATAACAGAGTACTATTGGATGAACAAAATTTGGAAGAAGAAGACTTTATTGTAGAGGTAGCAGGCACTTTGGGATATTTTGCAACAACTAACCTATTCTCAGTTGATAATCTGAAAGAAAAAATAAAGAAGAAGAACCAGGTGATGAGCGAGTTGCAAAATCAAATAAGGACTACAAAAAAGAATGTCAGAGAAGAAGTCAATAAAGGGTTGGAATAGGTTATATCTACTGATAAACAAGAAATCCAACTGCTCAAGTCTAGTCTTGATGATATGCATAAGAAGATGCAAGTGAGAGAAAGACATACTATCAAACAAGATGAGTTGGTAAAACAATTACAAGACAGGGTCAGTTCCACGGAGAAAATGGTTGTGGATATAGCATTGTTTCAATCTCAAGCATTGGAAGTGCTAAAGAAAATGGAAATAACACAACAAAGCCTTTTTTCTAAGGTAGGAATCATCCAAAATCATTTTCGGAAGTAAACCAATCATTGGAAAATATTGGTTTCAGAGAAAGAGAGGCTACTGTAGCCCAGACCACTTTTCAAGAATCGGTCATGTCATCTATTAGAGAAGAAATATTTGTAACTCCCAGATTGACTATTGCATATAAATTCAGAGGTGATATTATATTAAAGACATGGGAGGCCAATATAGTCGGGAGTAAAAAGATGAACAAGGAAATAAAAGAGGATTGTGAAGAGATTTTTCATTTTCTTAACAAAGTATCACTAGGCCTCGAAAAGGATGATTGTTATGAAATACTAGGACATATCGATATTGTAAAGAGTCAACTTGACATCAAACAATTATTAGAGGCAACCCAGGCTCAAATTTCACAGCTAAAGGAGGTTGACATCGCTTAAATAGATAGATGGTTGGTAAAGACGAATTTACAATTGGAATCAATGATTTCTGAAGATAAAATGATAGAAGACAGGTTGGAACAATTACAAAATAAGTTGTATCTTTTTGAGGCAAAAGACGTGACAAAACCTTCTAGACTATTAGTACAATTTTTAAGCAGGTGTGTTGAATGTCTTGAGCGAGGTAAAGGGAGTACCTCAAAGAATCAGTGAAGTAACAGGTACATATATGTTTCTTCTAGTAAGAGAAAGAGATAGAGAAGAAAAAAGTGAAACGGTTCAAGTTTTCATTTTGTAACTATCATTACCAAGGAATAATGAGAATTCCAACCGCCTAGGGTTGAGAATATCTTGTATAAATATATTTTCAAAATACTAAAGAAGGGTTGGATTTTTTCCATATGTAGTTGAGAAAGCTCTCCTCGTTGAAGATTAATACAGATACAGATCAGAGATTCCACATTTCGTTCATTTGATTTATGTGTTATTTTGTCTTTCCATATTCCAATATCTTTTTATATATCTCTTTGATGAATTCTTGATCACAATTTAGTACAACATCTACTATGTTTACATTTCATTTACTAATTTAATAGTGCATAGTTTTTCCTCTTCTTTACTGTTAGTAAATACAAGACCTGTGAGTTAATTGAATTGCTACATTTTATGCTTCATTTAAGGTTATATCATCTATTTTATTCTTTTGTAGCGAAGTAAGATTCTTCTATAATAAATTCCTTGATTTGTCTAACAACTTTATTTTTTTCTCTCATTACACCCAATGCTTTTAATTTTACCTCAAATACGAAAGACGACCTCTGAACTGTTATGTTGTTAATTCATTTTTAAGAACTCTTCTCACATAATAGAGGTAGAAAACACAAACACTAAAACCTGCTTTATTTATGGATGCCTTGACATTATACTTTGAAGCATTAAGTATAAACTCAGGAACATCAATCATAATCAATAGTCAATTATACAATGAACCGGATCACTTGAATGCAAGTTTCGTCAAAGAATAAGTCCAATCAGGTGTGCGCAAGAGCGGGATGTTACATACACGCCCTCTTGTTTTCAAAGTCATCTCAAAGTTTCACAGTATATAAGTGTCGAAAGAAATATCTCATAATGTCTATATGTCTAGCTATTAAACAAAAATGGAAATTGTCAATGCATATCATGTGCGTCCTCCTAGGTCATCGAGTGTGGACTATAGTTGTCCCACTTGACCTTGACCTGATCTACTGTTATACGTCGTAGTTGTCAAATGTGATGGTCTAGAATGCAGATTGGCTCCTTAGTGAGCGCACCCTCGTCTTATACCTTCAAGGAACTCATGTCAATCACATGTGTAGGGTCACTAACATAATGTCTTAAAACAGATACGTGAAAAACATCGTGCATACGCCTCAAAGAATCAAGAAATTCTAGTCGATAGACCATGGGCCCCTTCCTTTCCACAATATAGAAAGGTCCCATGAACCTAAGAGAGAGTTTATCCCCCTTTCCAAACTTGATCAAACTCTTGTGCGGTTTCACCCACACGAAGACTCGATCACCCACTGCGTAACTACAGTCGACACGAAGTGCATCAACATAACTCTTATGTCGATCCTACGCTTCCTTGATCCTTTTTCTTATTTTTTTCATTTGATATTCCATCTCTTGGATCGCTTCCGGTCCCACCAGGACCTTATCATCGAGTTGATCCCAACTCAAAGGCATCTGACATGGTCACCCGTAAAGAAATGAGAATGGTGCTTTAATAACTGTTGTTATATGCAAATTCTACCAGTAGAAATAATTCCTCCCAATGGTTATGTTGGTCCATCACCTACATACGTAACATATCCTCTAGGATTTGGTTCATTATTTCAGTCTTCCCATCTTTATTTAGGGAATACACAATACTAAATATAATTTGGCTTCCCAATACCTCTTCGAAAATAGTCCAAAATCATCCTGTAAACACATATCCTCGATCGGATATAATCTTCTTAGGAACGCCATGCAACCTCATAGTCTCGTTGATGAAAACTCTTGCTATGTCAGGTGCCCGATACGTCATAGTCATAGGAATAACATGAGCACTCTTCGTCAGAGTGTTGACTACCACAAAAATCGAGTCGTGTCTCCTTGCCTTCAATGGAAATCCAACAATGGAATCCATGGAAATTAACTCCCTAGACATCTTTCCACATAGTTGACTATGCCTAGCTTCATTCCTTTCCATAGGAATAAAGGTTTAAGGTTTTCCCTCATCTTCAGGACTCTTGAATGAGCCATGTACATTGCTCTATGAGCCTTGTTTAAGATCAAACTCCTCAACTCATCATTGGGCGGTACATAGATCATATTTTTAAATATCGATAATCCTTCGTTGTGCATGTTAAATCCCTCAAATTGTGGTACCATCATTTTTTTTTGTCCGATAAAATCCTGAACATCTTTGTACCAGTCATCGTTGTGTTGTAAATTTTGAATATTTTCACATAGATTCATCTGAAGAGGCATCACTAAAAACATGCGTGGTCTCCGACTCAATGCATCAACCACTATGTTCACTGTTCATTTTATGTAATTAATCTCAAAATCATACTCGCTAAGCAACTCCGACCAATGCCTTTTTTGCACGTTCAGGTCACTTTTCATAAAAATGTGTTGCAAACCATAATGGTTTATTTTTAGTTTGAATTTTCATCCAATCAAGTAGTGTCTCCAAACTCTGAAGGCATATACAATGGCTAATAACTCCAAATCATGCGTTGCATAGTTCTCCTCATGCCTTCTCAAATTTCTCAAGATGTAAGTGATCACACGAATGTTTTTCATCAAGAATTCACCTAATCCATCCTAGGATGTGTAAGTGCATACCAAGAAGTCCTCATCCATGTCAGGGACCTTTAATATCGGTGTTGTTGTCAATAGCTCCTTGATCCTCTGAAATTCTTCCGCACATTTCTCGGTCCAAACAAACTTCTTGTTCTTCTTCTGCACTTCCATAATTAGATTTTCTATCTTCAAAAAAACCACGACGAACCATCGATAATATCTCACTAAACCCATGAAGCTATTCCCTTATAGGGCATTTATCGACATATGCCATTCCATAATATGCTCGATATTTTTCAGATCCACAACAATACCTTTGTCGAAGATGACATGCCCTAAGTAATGAATATTCTATTGATAAAACGAGCATTTCAAGAGCTTCCGCAAAATTTGTTTTTCTCATTGACATTGTAGTACCAGGAGCAAGTGTTTGTCATTCTCCTCCATCATATGAGAATATATCAAAATATCGTCATTGAATACTTGGATGACGTTGTCCAAGTATTCACGGAACACCCTGTTCATCAAGCTCATAAATACCCTTGAGGCGTTTGTCAGTCCAAATGGTAAAACAAAAAAATAAAAAAGTCCAAACCTCATCTTAAAGGAGGTTTTAGGGATGTTGTCCTCCTTGATCCACAATTGGTGATACCCTAATCTCATGTCAATCTTTGAAAACACCATCGTGCCTTTCATATTATCAAACAAATCATCAATCCTTGGAAAAGGATATTGATTATTGATCATTTCCTTGTTCAATTGATGATAGTCAATGCAGTGTCTCCACGACCCATCCTTCTTTTGTATAAAAATCACAGGTGCACCCCATGGTGACAATTGGATGTATAAGTCCTAGATCCAACAACTCCTTCAGTTGCATTTTCAACTCTTGTAACTATGGGGATGAAATCCGATAAGTTGTTATTGCTATCGGTTCAGTTCCCAGTTTTAGGTCGATGGTAAATTCCAACTCCCTCTCGGGTGGCAACCCAAGTAACTCCTCTAGGAAGACATCCACAAAATCATGTACTACTAGAATTTTTTCCAGTCCTTATAACATGCATTTTTTGTTTAACGCAAGGATCACATATAGCTAACATCCCTTGCGCATGCTCTTCCATTGTTGTAGGGAAGAGATGAACCTTACTGAAACTCCCTAGTTCCTACCTAAAATAACGGATCTTTGGCGCTCATCATCGACCAAGATCAAAATTTTCATCTTACAATTGAGTATTTCCACATGCAATTCCAACCAGTCCATACCGATCATGACATCATAATACCCTAAGATCGTATCATACAGGTTGGCACTCTTGAAAAACTCTCCCAAGTTAAGGATGAAACCCATAATCTTCCCTGCAACCTTATGTTTGGCTCTCGAAGCCATTTCTACAAATCTTAACTCATCATGTTCGATTGCCTCTACCTTAATTCTTTTTAGCGCTACACCAGAAATAAAACTCTTTGTATCACCTGGATCTATCAAATTACTAAGGATATGTTCAGCGATGGTACCTGGTGTCTCGAGCACATTCGACTGGTGCTCTTCCTGGCAATTATTCATCCCTCCATGAATCCAATGGGACTTGACAAAATGACTCGTGATAGTGTGTCTGGCTGATCCATATGCTCCGATCCTCTCAACTAGACAATCATGCTGGTAATTTGGCTCTCCACATGTCCAACACCCTATCTTTGTTCCAGTACTCCTAGTACCTGAAGTAGAAGTTGACAGCTCACCATCCCGGAACCCTGGTTTGTTCTACTGAATAGGCCTAAACTACTGTTGTTGTGGTCGATGCTACTACTGTTGTTGTGGTCGATGCTACTGTTGTTGTTTTGGTCCACACTGCTGCTAGTGTTGTGGTCCTCTGTAAGGATTTCGCTGCTGAGGTGTTGGTCATCGAGGTGTAGTGAAAGTTGATCCTCTTAGAGTGCCTCAATTTTCTAATGCAAGACTAATTGGTGTCTGATGATGTTGCACACTAGATGTTGTCGGTCCTATCGGTATTTATGAAGTCCTACTCTAACCCCTGCTAATGATCTCCTCCTTTGCTTTGAGTGCCTTTTGGACAACATCATGAAAGGTGTGAGGCATCAAAATCCTCACCTTAGCACAAATGTTGACACTAAGGTGAAACACAAACTTTTTGACCTTAAGTTTTGCAGTATTCAGGTGGGGAGCATACCGAGGCATATCCATAAAATGGGCCTTATACTCGGGCACTGTATGGTCTCCCTGTCGCAAGGCGTTGAACTTGTTGAGATGACGCTCAATGAATTCCTTAGACAGATACCTCTCCCAGAACCATTCCTCGAATAGCTTCCATGACATATCTTCAATGGCCATGTTCAATTGTGGTAGGAGCATCTCCCACAAAAGAAGACCACTCCCTTTCAGTTGAAAGTCCACCATGGAGACCTTCATATTGGCGGTATAGTCATGAAGTGCAAATCACATCACCATATTCTCCAACCATGCCTCGACGACTGCATCATCCGGGGCACCAAAGAAGACGAGGAACTTCACCTTCTCGAGTTTGCGGTGAATGCTACCAGTACCAACTGGGGCATGCAATGGACCCTCAGGAGGTGTCGGTGCCTTGGCCCCATCTCTATCCAAACAACTGATCAATGCCTCAAACATCCTATTAAAGGACCTCATCAACCCAATTGTATCACCCACATTTATTTTTTCATGCTCGACAACATGTTTGTATCCCTGGGGTTTAGACCCCTTGGGCGTGGATGCTACTAGGGGCATCACACCTCCTCCCCTAGTACCCCATCATCTTCCTCCTCAATGTCCTCTAGCCATCATTACCTACAAAAATACAAATCAATTTTAATTAGCGACATTTTATAATCAAGTATTTAATCAATGGTATTTGTAGTGATACCAAGTCACATGTCGAACCAGCTCTGATACCATATGTAACGAACCCCATCATTAGGACAACACGCCTTACACAACAAGTACAATTTTTTTGTTATATTTTTTTTTCCAGGAAAGTAATACGAAATTATACTCAACATCAGAACATGACAATGAACTCAACGCATGCAATTCACGCAATGTACAACATAACGACCTAGTATACTAGCACATCATGCAGCCACAAGCAACATACAACATGCAATCAAATGAAGAATAAAATGACTACCATTCTGTCTGACCCTGCAAGGTGAGGACCTCCTGGACACATAAGCAACGCTCAAGCCCAAGTTCCCATCTATTTTGACCATCTAAGGTCTCAAGGATACCAATTGTTTTGAAGAACAAGGAGGTGTCTACATCCCTCCCGACACAAGAAAGACCATGCCTACTAAGCTAAAGGGGAAACATCTATCCAACCAAACACAGCAGCTTCACCGACACAAGTAGATAGAACCTTCCTGACAAGAAAGAAACAATCACAATAAAAAGTTATAGAGCAAGGTGCAAAACATCAATTCCAATAATTACCATCAACAACAAGAAGCCCAAGACCCAAGGCTGGGTAATCATACACACTTATCGATCAATGTGCGCAATGATCCAATCATAAAGAATCATGCTTCGACATGGAGACAAGCGTGAATGTACTAAGGTGCAAAATAAACCATTCCAAACCTTCAATTGTGACACAATCCAATGCACTAGAAGTCCAAAATTAAGTTTTCATACATTAGACGAAATCTATAAACAATCACTCAATCAACAAGCTAAATAAGACATAAGGTAACTACACTCAATATATTTTATTCGTGAAACGAACTGGATAGATTTCTTGTTTTCTTACAAGGAAGTCATATGTGGTTCCCTTTTAATTGCGGAACAACCTAGATGTATCTCTTTAATAGTTTTACCAACATAGAAACTATGTCAAGAACAAAGTAAGAAACCACAATCTAAAATTCAACATATAACAACTTCAAGTATCAATTTGCCCTTCCATTCTAAAGGGGGTTTTATTAATCAATAAATCAACTACATTCTTTTAACTCCTCCAGATCAATATTAAACAAAGAAAACATAAACATGTAGAAAGAAAAATTCTAACTGATCTAGAATTCAATAATAAATTAAGACTAGACAAACCAAAGTGGAGATTCCTAGTCTTATCTCAAGGTAGAATCTCTTCCCTACGTTCTATTTTTAAAATACTCAAGAAGTTAAAGTCTATCATGATTTAACATACAGTTTATCCTAGGCTTATCCAAACTGAATAAAGTAACTGAGATACATTAGCAAGCAAGTTATGATTCAACAATATCGTTACTGAATACACTCATGATAGGTGACTAGGGTAAAAAGGACTATGAATTGACTGCTTATATCTTGCCAGAATGTATTTAAATGAGTTGTTGATATTAAAAGTATCTAATTTCATTTTAATTCTCAATTAAGAATTGAGACTAACAATCTCAATCGTAAAGATGAAATTATTTTTAACAAACAAGAAATAAAGGTGAAGTTGTTATGCTAGTTGTCACATGCACCAACCCTTGAGACAATATCCAATTCTGACAAAAAATAATCACGTGGTACATTAAGAAAACAACATGTGTAAGGTGTGTGTGGTTGGGAGCTTTACGAACAACATTGTGAAGTGTGCCCTTTATTTTTATTCACGTTAGTTGGGTAATAGGCCTCCGCTGGTAACATTTCAAACTAAAAGTTTGCTAAATGACATTTTCCATTTTATTATTACAATACACATTCCCTGATAACGATTAAGTGTTGTAAAAACAATTTAACTATTAAAAATGGTTAATCACGATATTCATAATGATAAATTAAATTGTTGTAAAATGATTAAGTTATATGAGCGATAATCACACTATCATGATTAAAACCTTAAAATGGTTATATAAAAAAAATCTTGATCTAAAGGGATGACCACCATAGTATATACCTTGCCATAAATCCATCCAACATAATTATGTTATAAAAATATTTCTAAATTACAGAAACACTTTCAGTTCTAACCACTAAATATTTAAAATATGTGTGTGATTATTTAGGATCTTTGTGTACTTATAATAAAACCTCTTTGTAATGATAAAAAGGATATTAAAATCTCAAATTATTTAAACCCAAGAATCTCATAATTAGCAATAATTACCTCTGCCAACTCTCTGTAAACAAAAATTCACAAAACAGGGAAATATTTAATAATTGCATTTGCGAATTGGAAATATTTAAATTGCCCAAAGAAATCTCAGAATTCATGGATAAAAAAAACAAAAGAAATCTCAGAAATAAAAACAAGGTAAACTTCCACTGGCCAAATAAATTTTACAAGGGTAAGTACACCATAACTACAACATGCACAAGGTAAGTAATTCATTACGCAGAATTTATCGAAGGTGCGGGATGGGTTGGATCAAGAGAAAACATGGCCTTCTTGGGGGAGATGTAGCCACATAAGGAAAGCAAAGGACATGGACGTCACTCAGAAAACATGGACAAAAGAAGAGGGAGAGTTCATGGGCGTCAGAGGAACCCATAGAGGAAAAAAGCTTGCAAGCGCAGGGGATCTCTAGACAATCGTTGGGGAAGGGAAGGTTAGGTAGATGGAGTTTGAAACAGGAAAAATGTTCATCTCTTCACGTAATCCATTGCTAAGGTTCTGGACACAACTTAAAGAAATAAATCCAGAATAAAAAGACAATACATAGACCCATGAGTTGAATCCCCCTTCATGCAATACAACAATATTATAAAAAAAAAGGAGAAGGTTTTGGGTCTGGTGCTCGTTTTGGCCACGAGAAGACTTAGAAAAACTCCCAGAAAATAAAAATGATACACAACCAACATTGAACCGCAATACATACAAGGATTATAAAAACACGGGCAATAATCTCAGCAGTGCAACTATCACTGTGAAACAAGAATAAGAGAAAGCATGAAGACAAACTAGAATGAATAATGGTTTCTTTGTTACTGGAATTGGACTACATATAATTAAACAAGAAATACTTTATGTGCGATAGAGACCATAAACTGTAGATTGAAGTAGTCTCTCTTGGGTGAATCATAAAGCCTTACATTAACAAAAAACACAGAGTGATGAACCAAAAATTCATACCATCTATATGTAGATAAACATGCATACAACTAAATAAAATTACGAAATTTTGACGTGTGTACCTTGAGTGAAGGAAAATGTTATGTTGTTGTTTTCTTGCACTCGCGCTCCATCCCGCCTCTGCTTGCCAACTGTTTATACCTCACCAGTACCTCCCAACTAGCTCTAGGGGTACCCTTCTTTCCTGGGAGCCCCCAGATCCGCAAAGGTGCCATCCATACAATACCAGAGAAGTCTAGGTCCCATCTCACCTTGCAAGGTTGAGCTACCACTTGTTATTCGAGCTATGTATCCCAACTCCCACAAGAAAATTCAGTCAAGACGAAATTCTGGTAGTGTAACCATACGCTTACTAGACGTGATCCATACTCCTCATCCACCGTCATTTTTATAGATTTTTCTTAGTGATTACTTTCCCAAACCCTCACTGTATTATTTTAATTAAATTTAATTAGGATAAACCTCCTTCATACAAATGTCATCTGATCCCTTAGTTGCACCAGAAAATCAATTTATTAATTAATTAAATTCGCTTATTTCCCTCACCCACCTAAAAGTGTTCCTAAAAACACTCTTCAGTGCCCCTTTATTCCCTTACATTTCCTAAATGACTAACACCTTTCTTAAAACGTAGTTGAGTTCACACTTAGAAGGTTCCAAGGACTAGATTCCCTACTATGTTAGAAATTTCCCTTTTTCTTAAGTTGCCCCTTTTCTGCTTAGTTTAGATAAAAACAACAATTTATCCTTTTAATAATTTAATCCTCCATTAAAAATTTTACTTTAATAATCAAAGTCTGAAGTTTTCTTTACCCCCTTCTTGTTACATGTCTATTTACTTTTTTTATTTTATTCACAGGTTCTACTTATTCCTAGGTTTTAAATTCACTAGGCTTGGCGACAGTTCTTAAGGGAAAATTTTGTTATTAAACTTACTCATAACATCATTCATTTTAAGGCCAACTAGGTCCTAATGAGGCATATTTTTCTAGGTACTAGGTTTATTAACTTACCATAGCTAAAATCACGACATTCCCCTCAGTACGCACTATGTGCTCCAAGGGTTCCACTTGCCCACATTTTGTTTTTATTTGCGCGAATTTCTCTTCAAGACGCACTACATGCTCCAAGGCTGCCACTCACCTCTTGATTGAATTTGGTAGACGTCAAACCCATAGAATCAATACTCTATCAGGGCCTCTACGAAATAATGACCCTACATTATTGTGTGCCCCTTAGAATCATCGTGAGCGATTGTCACAGTCTCCCCTCATAGTATCGCAGATCTATCAAACTAGGTAATAGTTAACCTACAGTTCGAGCCACAACGAGAGTGCTAGTAGGCTGTGAAATGGTTGTTGCTACACCTCTCCCTCAATATCTCTAGTTGTCATGCGTGACCCCTTTACTCAAAAATGTGAGTCTAGTCGACAAGCTATCGCCAGCTTGCATCCATCAACGAAACATGCGAGCAATAACAATCAACATCATAATATCTATTCATATGTCACATATGTAATATCAGAAACATCCAAACCATAACAATCCACTCCTAGACTCGATCTGGAGTCCAAGGAGATCTCTTTATTCCATCAAAATCCTCAAACGTCCAAGGTCCTACACACTCAGGAAAACCACTCTATAGCATATGTCGATATAAATATAACAAGATAACATATCATCATATCCTCAACATCTCATAATCATAATCAATAGTCAATTATTTAATGAACTGGGTCACTTGCATGCAGGTGTTGCCAATGAATAAGTCCAATCAGGTGTGCACACGAGAAGGATGTTACACACTTTTTGTTCCACCCGAAAAGGTTTATATTTCTTCAAGATATAACCATTTTTGTGAGTTATGGAGGTACACAATTTATTTACTACGTTAATGTTTTGTTTTTTTTATTGACTACGTTAATATTTCATTTGTTTTGTTCATATTCCCATGTGCTACACTTTCCATCTGTTTTTTCTCTTTTCCGTGTTCTTTTCACAATCTTGGCAAACCAAAAACATAATGCAAAGTGGTTTCTTTTCTATGTATTATGTTTCATCTACAACTTATGTGATCTCAACAAATGAGAAACAGAGAAAAAACTTGCACTTTATGGGATCGCCAACGAAGATTTAATCTCGATATTATAAAGTTTAGGATTTTTTTTTTTAAATTGATTTTTATTTTTATGTTTGGGAGTACAGGAAAAAAAAAGAATCACCTCCCCCTACGTAACATTTTTTATTTATTTTGCATTAGTTCACTTGGTTAAAAATTACTTTATTCAATAATAATTCTTGAGTTCAAGCCTTTCTAAATTTCATTTCAATTATAAAAGATGAATCACTATAAAGTGATTTTAATGTTTTTTTTAATCATTTTTTACATGTAGCTTCAATGTAAAAAGGATTCTTACTCATTTTATAAAAGTGAATCACTTCATGTAAAAGAAACTTATTTGTCAAAGTGAGCTTATAGGAAAAGTTAGAGAAGGAAGGGGATTTTTTCAGTCACACACCTCATTGTACATCCATCACCATGTGGATGAACCTTTACCTTCCACATGGAACCTTGATCAACTTTTATAAATTTCTTAAAAATGACATAACTTTGACTTCCAAAGTCCATTTTCAGTGCCCCATTTTTTGAAACTACCGAGCTTTCCATCTAAATAATCAACTTCTTCTTTTTAAGCCATATTACCTACATGTTTTAATATGGTTAGTCCAAGTGATATTTTTCTTACTAGTTAAAACTACTTCTCATGGAAATCCCATATGAAGGATGTACTATGAAGTAAAGGACTTTATCATATTACCCTAGGAAAAGAAACTCTCACCGTTATTGCTTCAAATAATTTCAAATAGGAAAAACAAAATGAAACATGTGGATTAATTGAAATGTGGATTAATAGTGATTTATGATTTCACCTTCAAGGAGTTGATAAACTATATGAAGCTTGAGAAAATATGTAAACCATATTTGGTAAACAAAATGATATTGAAGCCCACTAGCTTGAAAATCAACATCCTAGTAATTTCTCTTTTATTGAATATTATGTATCTAAGTTCAAAACACTCAAACTTTTATTTAAAAACTATAAAATAGAAAATAATGATGAGCAATTCATATATGCTACTCTTGTTAATATTGGCGCCACATATATCTACTTTTCACTCAACGAGCGAATCTTTAGGGGCCACTTACATATCACTTTCCTAGGTATAGTACATTATGTTATTGATTGTTGAGTGTTTATGGTCTATATTCCATATCTTTGAACTGCTATAAGAGAATGGGACTCAGTAGTTGAGAGGGGGAGAGAGACCATGAGAATTTGTAATGGCATTTTGGTGACAAATTGATTGAAAAGGAAATTTGGTTCTTACTATTTTAGAGGAAATAAGATTGGGGGCCCTCAACCTCTCTAGATGAGGGGTTTGGATTGGTAAAGAAACTTCTATCATCCATCAATTCATGAATTAATGTTTCCTTTTACGAGATCTATACTTGAATTCAACTTTGTAAATTGAATCTAATTAAGAAGAAATCTTAAATAATTTGAATTCTTGTTATTTAGATTTTGGTATTTACCTAGTCATGGAAATTGTCAATTCATGTTGAAAAATTATTAATTTAAAATTTTTGGAAGATGAAATATATATTTCTTGTTAATTCATGAATTTCTTGTAAGTTGTATTTGATTTGTAATGAATCTTTGATTAAATAATTAGTATCTAGTATAATTTAGTGTCATCCCATCCTCCCTTACATAAACTACTATAATGGAATTAATATAGCGATAAACTTGAGATTAATATGATCCAAGGTGAGGGGTGACAAGAGGGGGAGGGGTTATCTATGACCCCGAGTAGTCTCGAGAACTAGTCTACTCCTAGGGCTTAGGAGAAGAAACCAACAACATAACATAAGCTTTAAGCCTCTCCCAAGGACTCGACCAAGCCCGTAACCTAGCCATCAATGAAATCATGATGATAGGAGACTTTCAGATTCTTATCCAAGCTATGGTCACCAATTCGTTTCCAAACCAAATGAAACTTCGACAAATCTTTAAGAAAATTCAGAGGCTCTCTAATTCCTTCCAAAAGATTGATTTTTTTCATGTACTCACACATCTAAATGGCAAAGTAGACCAGTCTATAAACGGATCCACCCCCTTGAGAAAGGGTCAACTCTCCCTCAATGGGACCCTGTCTTTCACTCCTCTCCCATAGAGACACATGGACAGTGGTCAGATGAAAATATCGAGGCAGGTGGCATTCAGATCCTTCTCCTGCCCTGACTCATGGCAACTCCTCCTCATCACACCGGTTCGTCACTTCCCTGCGCGATGGTAGTTCATCCCCCAGCTCGCATCTCTTTTCTCCCCCCCACATGAATATGCCCTCACATCCCTCATGAAACTTTGTTCTGAGCCCATCCCCTTCACGTATGGCACTTAAGAGGGGCCCTTCCTTTCCATGGAGACGCACGCTCACGACGCTAATAAATCAAGGGGAATAGATGCTTGTAGCTCATTTCTCAGTGGTGATTGTTTGTCTACCTTCTCTGGTGTTGCTTGGTCCATCGCCCTTATTTTTCTCTCAGTTTATCCTTCAGCCCATCCAGTGGCCTCCAGTTTCAATTCCACCTCTCCCCCTAACCCCCCTCCTTCTCTGGAACAGGAAATCTCAAGATTAAGCGAACTCTCAGTGCACATAGAGGATTTCTCCTTCGGATGGATGGGGAAGGTGGTCGAAGATTCAAGATGCTCGAGGAAGATTTAATCCAACTCAGAGTGGAACCGGTCGAAGCCCTCATGTACATGACACAACAAGCCAATGGAAAAATAGCCGAATTGGAGGCAAGACTGGAAAAGTTGGAGCTTCAAGCCACCAGTTCGACCCACCAGATTGACGAAGGGATAAAATCTCCATTGAACGAAGGACCCTCAAATCCGGACCAATAGGTTTAATTATGCTCCTCTTCATTAATGAAACTGACCCTCTTTTGGTTCTTTGGAAAACTCAATGTAAGAAGGATTTTAGCCATTTTTTGTTCTTCAGGCAGACACACTGTAAGTAGGCTCTCAAATTTTTAGTAGCCAAATTTTGGATCCTAGGACATCATGGGAAATTTTGGGCTTTATATTAGGGCGGGCATATATGTAATCTTGGAATTCATGCACATGATGCATGTCTGAACTTTGTAGTTTTTCTCACAATGGTCATACCACTGCTTCTTTAATATCAATTCCACTTTCTTGTTAAAAAAAAATGATCCAAGGTGATGTCATCACATAACTAATGCACAAACGTACTAATAAATCAATGCACTAAATTGTTTTGTACTATATCAATACCAAAATAACTTTACCATTTATTATATCAATGCAGAAATAAATGCACAATTTTGATTGATCATTTTTCATTCTGTAGTTGTTGAAATCACAATATTAAATCATTTTTCATTGTATCATTGATAAATTAATTGCACTAAATAGTTTTACTAAATCGAATGTTAAACATTAATTTGTGATTAATGTGCATCTATAATTTGTATCAAATTAATGAGCTAACAAGTCTAGTAAAGAGAAAATGTATGTGTTGGATTGTTGTCACTTATATCAAATGCACTTCATACAAAGTCAGTTTATTATAATTGTTCTATACTTAAGTTTACAAAGGTGAAAATGCATTATCCCCTCTAAATTTAAACATGTAACCTCCAAAAACAAAACACATATTTTTATAAATACCATAAAAAAATGCTTAACCTTATAAAAATATACAATAAAATTGAAAATATTATAAAAACCTTAACAAAAAGTATTTTACATTTATAAATTAAAAAATTAACTAAATTAACTAATATTAATACAAAGACTACTTCATATAAAAAAAAAATTAATATTATGATATGTTAATTATGAATGTAGATTTTTATTTTTGAGTGCTTTACAACATATGTATATCTTACTATTCATCTTTAGATTTTTATTTTTGAGTGCATTACAACATATGTATATCTTACTATTCATCTTATGTGGTGTGCGTTACAACATATGTACACTAAATATCACTCCTGTGACGATGCACGATTCCTGTTAATTTATAAATATAGTCACTCAAAGTTGGTGCAAAAAGTTATGAGAAACATCCATGTGATATGCATTCACAATGGACTCATTCAATGTTGTTGCCCAGATAAATTAATAATAAAATATGCCCGTATGCTATCCACGTCCATCAAAGCCAGGCCTGGAATTTGACGGGCTACAGCCCCGTCTTTGGTCTCCCAACCCGTATTTGACATGGGGTTATAAAAATTACATGTTATTATTGACTTACATTAAAATTATCAACTTTTCAAATTGACCTGTAAGCGTTTAAAGTACTCGTCAAAAACTCTTATAGGTATTAGGATTACCAGGGCATGCAATATAGCTTATAGGTATTAGGATTACCTTCATATAATATAGGGCAAAGAATAGGCCCAAGACTTGGAGGCTCGAGGTTGGGTTATAGGCAGGGAAGTAGTTGTATAAGAGTAAATTTCAATGGCTATCTCAACAACATCTTGCCCTCTGACCAGAATTCATTCAAGAACTTCCGGATCTGTTTGGAGAAGAACCACTTCAAACCCTCATTTAGCATTAGCCACCAGGTTGTCTATTCAAAGGATTTCTTTCTCATTTGTCCACAACAAGAAACACAAGGACCTCAAAAATCATTGTACAAAGCCATTCTTTCACACCTGTTGGTGGTTAAACTCGGTTGGACCAATTTGACACTTATAAATCTGTATAAAATGTAAAATGACATGCATAAAAAACAAACGCCTTTCATCCAAAGTGCACTTGACAGGAAAGGTAATTTTGAAATTCCATGCCTGATCGAAGCAACGGATTTGTACCAAAATTATCACATTTAACTTGGAGAGCAGAGTTACATCCAGTCGTAAGAACCAATGAGGTCATTATAGAGAAAGTCCAAAACGTGTGCACATACCAAGTAATCATGGTTTCTCTACTGTAGTCTCTGTGGAGGGTTTTGCAAAGCCACTGGTCAAAGTTTATAGACAGTTTTATTTCCTTTCTAGAAAATTGTCCATCGTGGATCTCAGCATTAAACTAAGGAGAATGGCATGTCTGAGTCAAAGTTTTAAGGAGAATGGCAGGTCTGCGTCAATGTTTTATAGACAGTTTTATTTCCTTTCCAGCAAATTGTCCATCGTGGATCTCAGCGTTAAACTAAGGAGAATGGCAGGTCTGAGTCAAAGTTTTAAGGAGAATGGCAGGTCTGCGTTAATGTTTTATAGACAATTTTATTTCCTTTCCAGCAAATTGTCCATCGTGGATCTCGGCGTTAAACTAATGAGAATGACAGGTCTGATTGATTCAATACGATTCTGCGAATAGTAATTATCATTCTATTCAGAACTTAAATAAAAAAAATTACAAACATTAAATCCAAATCCCAATATTCATTTGTGAACCGAAAACTAACAAACATGAAATCCAAATCTCAAATGACAAGATTCATAAAACTAGAAAAGAGGAAGAGACGATAGTTTTCTCCTAATAAAAGAAAGTGAAGTGGATACTGAGTTGGAGATAGACTTATCATGCTTAAATCCAAATATTAGTTTACCCTGATTCATTCCATTGTCATGTTTGCAATTTATTAAAAAATAAAAAATAAAAACTGTTACCATTGTTCTAAATCAATCTTCCATATAAAATTCAATTCAAAGTAAATAGATTCTATTAAAATTACAAACTTTACAAAGTCAATAATTGTAGAACTCAACGTAAATATTCTCAATATCTATCACAAAGAGTCAATAATTCTATAACCCAAAAGAAATATTGTCAATATCTATCACCCATAAATCCATTGAAATAAGAAAGAGGCATAACTATATGAAAGTCTTTAGGATTTTTTATCTCACCAATGCAAATACCCTCCTCTCTTAAGATTGTAAACTAGTAAAACAAATAGTCACCCCAAAGGAAATCTTTTCAATATTTATTATTCATAAATATGTTGAAATAAGAATTTTTTATCATTCAAAATTCTATTTAAATATAGTTTAAATATTTGAAAGATTTTGGATTAGGTGGAACAAGAACCCCAAGGTGGCAATGGGTTTGCACATTGATAATTGAGTTTTTGTAAATAGATATGTTAGTCTTGAAGGAATTTCAACTAGTAGAGGAGGTCAATTCCTCAATATTCATATCTTTATTAATCTGCATGCCATGATTTCTTGTAGATAGATTGACCCAAAGAATTAGGCTGAAAAAAGCATTGTGTTTTTGGACATCAGGTGGTCATCTAATCTCGCACTCAAAAAATTGATGATTGAATCCTTAATTAAAAATTAATTTGTAATAGTTTTCTTTAAATTATTTCTAGCCAATCCTAGGTTTGACAAACTCAAGAAAAATGGATATCTCAAATATCAAATATCTATCCAAATGATAAATATGCATGTTTATCCATTAACATATAATGGTATTGAAGATGGCTAGTACAAGACTAAGTTTGGTTGTTGTGCTAGACATATTATAAGTGGTATCTAATTGTATTAGGTCTGATGGACTCATTAACCACCCAACAATTCAATAATAATATGGAATTTCAAATCCAAGAGTGTATATCCCAAGCTACAAAATGTTTACTACTTGACAATTGGGTGCTTGTCCATCCCCCCAATTGATGAAGACATGCACCTATTACTTGTGACACATATTGGCTCCCACAATTGGCATATGAGATAGCAAAGTGACTATATGGAGATGATTGATTTTGGCCAACAGAATAGTAGACATCATAGTTATGATTATTCATTTAGTGCACTTTTACAGGTATTTATAAGATCTATTTTTGTTTGATGAATCTAGAAATCCATGCACTCTATGAGTAATAATACTTAGCAATATGATTGCTAAATCATATGCTACAAATAAAAAAAGATAAACATAGATCTCTCAAAATATTAGTAAACCAATCAAGGAGAATAATAATGTCATCCCAAGGGTTGAATATTTCCGATGTAACCACAATCTAAAATTAACAACATTTCAATAGATCTAGAAGTATCCCCACAAAACAAAGTTGTGTTTAATATAATCCCAAGATTTAAAAGTACCATGTTTCCTTACTTTCCAGTACAAAATCAAATTCCACCCAAAATTTTGAATTATATCAAAGTTACTAAGAGTTGAAGTGCATAGAAAAATTCAATACCCAGATTTCCTCTATAGTTTTGTCTCTTGGTATCATGCAACATTTCCATAAAAAATGATACCTATTTTTACTTTAACTTTTTCTTTATGAGAATAATTTTTATGATCGAAAAATCATATATTACTAATAAATTAGGTTAAAAATATATCTATAAAAACATTCATTTGATAGGTGGTAGAGGAGTTCATTAATACCATTGCACGAAATGAATTTCTATATTCCATTTTTAATAGGGAATAATAATGTTCCCCAAAGTGCAATTTTTTCAATAATCCAAGATCACTATCTCCTTTTAATGTAAACATAAATTTAATCTCAAATTCAACATTTCAAAAGTAATATTTCTTTTACTAAAATTTCAATTTTATTCTAAACTGGATTACTTAAAACTTTAGTATCTACATTTAAATAAATGCAAGTTTCCTTGACAAACAAAACAAAATTTTGAATTTATTAGAGTCCCTTCCTAACTTGTTCCTACAAAATCAAATTCCAACAAAACTATAAATTATATCCAAGTTCCTCCCAATTCATGCACATACCCACTAACATAGTTTACAAAATCGAATGAATTGCAGAAAATCATTTAACAATACATGATCAAGCTAATGATTGTGCCTTTCTATTTCTAATTATAAAAATATTCGAGAAAGGATAAAATTTATCACTGTAAACTCTACATGTAGTATTCAATCAAACAGTTTAGCATAAATATCATACTTTAAAAACAAAAAAAATTATAATAAAATTTAACTTAAAAGTTTAGTGTTACTCTAATTTTAATAGTAAGTGCATCTATTGGAAATGGATATATTTAATCATCTTTTAACCATAAATTCCAATCATATGGTTATCTATTGAAAATGTTGGAATATTCTTCGTCATCCTTCTAAATAAATAAATGAAATCTCATGTTCATAACTTTCTTGCATTTTTGAAAATCTCAGTTAACATGTTTACTTTTTAACATTTGCTTAATATGATTAAAAAATTACTGTGATTATCTAATTGCCAAGTTCAAATGATTAACAAACTTAATTCCAACCCTTTCATATTCTTCATTCCTGTTTGGCTTAATGTGAATTATATCCATCTTAATAAGTCAGCAGCATGAATTCTGGCAAAGCAAATGAAAAACCCAAGAAAGAGCGTTGAGTTGAGAATTTTACCAGCTAAAACATTTCGGCATTCACCGGCCACTAGTTTTCGGCTGTAGTAGTAATATTAGATATTGAATACAAATTGTTCAGACCTCGTGCAAGTCTTAATATGCATCCGAAGATCTGGGAGATCTAACATGCCATGTCCATTTGCCATTTGCACTTTTGACTAGGCCTTTATTTCCCTCATGCCACTAATGGGATGGAATATGAAGGTTGTCGATCAACAAATCACGACTCTTGTCGACAAGAGCTGGATCTCTACCGGAAGATTTGAACGACTTGTTTTCCCCAACATACCCATCGAGTAAATGGAAATAAACTTCTAAGCTATGAAAGTCTGACAGATTATGCAAGAAAGGGGTGTTATCGTTGTGTAGAGAAAGCTGGGTGCCCACATGAAAATATATGCAGGGAAGCCAATTTATTAGTTTGCTGAGCCATCCCATGTTCTCGTTCATAAAAAGGCCCGGGACACTGGGAACCACATCGTGCTTGTTTACCGTCCTCGGAATTTTGACGCCAATCTCCTCCATACGTTGGGCAAATATTTGGTTTCCTACTCGGGGAGAGGTGAAGGCAAACATTGTGACGGGTTTAGGAAATTGCATACTGTGCATCTTGGCCGTCTCATTGATATCATATGCACTTAGCGTTGCAAGTAGAAAAAAAACTACTTTTGATGAAGTATTACTTTAGTAATAAAATTGTTTACAGGTTTGAATATCATATTGCGTTACATAATTGATTTCACATTAATCTAAATAGTTGTATAGGTTTCTTGCCATATAGGTTCCTCGTCATTAGAACAATTATTTCTAATGAATTTTATTATATTTTGATGAATCATTTTGTTATCTATCATGACTATACATTGTCAAGAAGGATAGGTTGATACTTCACTCATGTGACAAATAAGCATCAAGGAATTAAACTTGAAAGTGGATGGTTACTTTGGTTAAAATATCATTTTGTTATCATTTTTGATATAGTATTACATTATTTTATGTTCCACAAAAGAGTTAGGAAAAATGGACTGTTTCTTGATTCTCATGACAAAGAAACATTTATTAGGGTATTTAAACAACTAAGAATTAGTTAACATCAACTTGATCGAATGTGCTTTTAGGTAAAGTGTGTTTCCTTAATATGTATCATTATTCGTTTGTAATTATATAATCCTATGGTCACAATGGGTTATAAATATAGAGTGCTTCAATGGTTCATATTTTCCTAAATATTAATGGCTATATTGATCCATGTATTAACACTAGATTCTTCCATGATATAAAGATTTTTTATGGTCATTTGTTGATCATTGATTGAGATAAAATCATTTGTAAAATCATTTTGGGGTCATGGATTGTTTCTCTATTTGGAACTTTTAACCACATAACAAACCAGGGTATTAATAGTTGATTTACTTGTGTGAGTGAATTCTTAGGGTGTTCGACCTATGTGGAAATTCCCTATTTATCAAAAATGATATCATAACTAGTATGAAGAATTTCTTCCATTATTGATCCAGATCGTGAACTTGTGGCATTGCATGGATCAAACTATTTATGGGTTGTATTGTTGTTGTAATTCCCTGGATAAGTGTGATATTCCATTATGTGTTGAGTGTTTCCTTCAGTCGTGAACACTTTTTGTTCGACCCTAAAATTCTATTTGTTCAAGATATAACCATTTTGAGTTATGGAGGTACGAAATTTTATTGTGGTTTTAATTTTTTATTTACTACGTTGGGAAGGGGCAGGGGCAAGGGAAAGGAGCCCCAAGGGGGCAGGAAATGGCCAATGGGAGGCCCGAAGGATAAGGAGGGGTTATGGAGGGGGCATACCCAAAGGGTATGGAGGGGAAAACCTGGAGGGTATTGAGGGGGCAAAGGGTGAGGGGGGGCAGACCTGGAGAGTCTAGAGGGGCCACAGGGTGAGGAGGGGGCATATCCAGAGGGTATGGAGGGGGAAGAGGGTGAGGAGGTTATGGACCCTCCTGACCTTTTTCAGTTTTTTTGTTCATATTCCCAGGGTGCTACACTTTCCATTTGTGTATGCTCTTATCCGTGTTCTTTGCACAATCTTGGAAAACCAAAAACATAATGGAAAGCGTATTCTTTTCTATGTATTGTCTTTCCCCTACACCTTATGCGATCTCAACAAATGAGAAACAGAGAGAAAAATTCAAGTTTCTACGTAGGCCAATAAAGAGTTAATCTCGATCTT
>JZKD02S1707504.1:571585-596020 GCA_000966675.3 Picea glauca
ATTTCTTCACTATATACTTATGAACGACATAGCACATGACAAGGAAATAAAAATTGCTCCAGATTTATTGCCATCTTTACATGAATAGAATTATCTAGTTTGGAGATAAAAGCTGGCATAAAGTATATGACTTTGGAGAGTTGCAAGTCCCTATTGCTAATGGAGGAAGGAATATTCTGCAAGGAGTGTTGCACATGCCAAATTTGGCAATAGATTTGAAATCTATTGCAAAATTAATAGATTTTGGCTAGAATGTTAAATTCCACTTAAAAAATTGGCATTGTGAATAACCAAGCAAGGAATGTTCGTTTACATGCTCCTAAGAAGGGAATTTATATGTTTTAAAGTTAAATTTATAAGTTGCATCATCTATTATATAAAATAGTTTGTGGACTAGTGTCATTAGAGTTTTCTTCATGTGAATGCCAAAACTTTATTAGAAATGAAAAATAAAAGCATGGTAAATTGGATGATGAACCAAAAAAAATTATTCTAATTTGGACTCATGAATATTGTGCAATTGACAAGCAAATTAGAAGGCACAATGTCTACACTAGAATGTGGGGTGCTAGATTTAGTGTACAGTTATATTTGTCATCCTAAATATGTAGAATATGTATGTGGGATGATTTTTTTTAGAGATTTCCTTGATGCTTTTAGCAGAAAACTTATATTTATTAGTCTAAAATGGTTGGTGCATTTAATGTTTTTCCACAATTTCAAGCAATGATTGAAAATTAGTTGGAGCCCTCAAATTATTTTGCAAGAAATCTAGCATAATGAGGATCTCATGAGTCATAACCATGAGGGAAATCTAGTGCATGATAGATTATCATCTTGAACAAGCAGGAGAACATCTTAAACATCATCCCATCGTGGGGGAAAGCTAGTGCGTGCTAGCTTTCCCTCTTGCACAAGTAGGAGCACATTTCGAAAAACATCATCACACCTTGGGGGAAAGCTAGTGCATGCTATTTTTCCCTCTTGCACAAGAAAGGGCGCATATTGAACAACATCATCCTTCCGAGGGTCAAAGCTATCACACCCTAGCTTTCCCATCAGGAACAATATCATCCCACCATGGTGGAAGGTTAGTGCATTCTAGCTTTCCCTCTTGTGCAAGTAGGAGTGCATCTCGAACAACATCATCCCACCATTAGGCGTGTTAGCTATCCCTATTGCACAAGAAAGATTCCATCTCGAACAACATCATCCCACTAGTGGGGAAAGCTATCTCGTGCTAGATTTATCTCTTGCACAAGCATGAGCTCATCTCGGACAACATCATCCCACTGTGGGGGAAGCTAGTGCGTGCTACCTTTCCCTCTTGCACAAGCACAAGCTCATCTTGGACAACATCATCCCACTCTAGGGGAATTATAACTTGTGTTAGCTATCCCTAATGGGAAAACATGAGCTCGTCTCAGACAACATCATCCCACCGTTGGGGAAAGCTACCTCATGCTAGATTTCCCTCTTGCACAAGCACAAGTACATCTCGAACAACATGATTCCACCATAGGAAAAAGATAACGCAAGCTAGATTTCCCTCTTTCATAAGCACAAGCGCAAACGCATGTTGAACAACATCACTCCAACCTAGGGGAAAGCTAGCGTGTGCTAGTTTTCCCTCTTGCACAAGCACTAGCGCATCTCGAAAATCATAACACCATGTCAGTAAGATATCATGTGCTATCTTCGTCTCTTGCACAAACACGTCTCAAACAACATCATTGCACCATTAAGGAAAGCTAGCATGTGTTAGCTTTCCCTCTTGCATAAGCACAAGTGCATCTCGAACAACATCATTCCACCATGGTGGAAAGCCAGCGCATGCTAGCTTTCTCTCTTGCACAAGCACAAGACCATCTTGAACAACATCATTCTAGTGTTGTGCATCTCGAACATCATCCTACCATGGGGGAAATCTAGCGTGTGATAGCTTTCCCTCTTAAACAAGCATATACACATCTCGAACAATATCATTCCACTGTGGGGGAAAGCTAGCATGTGCTAGCTTTCTCTCTTGCACAAGCACAAGCACATCTTGAAAAACATCATTCCTCTGTGGGGTAAAACCAGTGCATGCTAACTTTCAGTCTTGCAGAAGCACAAGAACATCTTGAATAACATCATTCCATTGTGGGGAAAAGCTAGTGTGTGCTAGTTTTCCCTCTTTCACAAACACAAGCACATCTCGATCAACGTCATTCCAGCATGGAGGAAAACTTGAACATGCTAAACTTCCCTCTTGCACAAGCACAAGCACATCTCAAACAACATCAGTCCATGGTTAAGGATAGCTAGCGTGTGTTAGCTTTCCCTCTTGCATAAGCACAATTTCATCTCGAACAACATCATTCCACCATGGTATAAAGCTAGCGCCTACTAGCTTTCTCTCTTGCACAAGCACAAGACCATCTCGAACAACATCATTCCAGTGTTGTGCATATCGAACATCATCCTACCATGGGGAAAATCTAGCGCGTGCTAGCTTTCCCTCTTACACAAGCATATACACATCTCGAACAAGATCATTCCACTGTGGGGGAAGGCTAGCATGTGCAATATTTCTCTCTTGCACAAACACAAGCACATCTCGAACAACATCATTCCTCTATGGGGTAAAACTAGTGCATGCTAACTTTCAGTCTTGTAGAAGCACAAGCACATATTCAATAATATCAGTCCATTGTGGGGAAAATCTAGCCTGTGCTATCTTTCCATCTTACACAAGCACAAACACATTTTGAACAACATCATTCCATTGTTGGGGAAAGCTAGCGCATGCTAGATTTCCCTCTTGCACAAGCACAAGCACATCTCGAACATCATCCTACCATGGGGGAAATCTAGCATGTCTTTTACACAAGCATATACACATCTCGAACAAGATCATTCCACTATGGGGCAAGGCTAGCATGTGCTATATTTCTCTCTTGCACAAGCACATCTCGAACAACATCATTCCTCTGTGGGGTAAAAATAGTGCATGCTAACTTTCAGTCTTGTATAAGCACACGCACATCTTGAATAACATCATTCCATTGTGGGGAGAAACTATCCTGTGCTAGCTTTACCTCTTTCACAAACACAAGCACATCTTGAACAACATCATTCTAGCATGGAGGAAAGCTTGCACATGCTAAACTTCCCGTTTGCATAAGAACAAGAACATCTCAAACAACATCATTCCACTATTAAGGAAAGCTAGCGAGTGTTAGCTTTCCCTCTTGCATAAGCACAAGTTCATCACAAACAACATCATTCTACCATGGGGGAAATCTAGCGCGTGCTAGCTTTCCCTCTTACACAAGCACAAGCACATCTCAATCAACATCATTTCAGTTTTGGGGAAAGCTAGCGCATGCTAGCTTTCCCTCTTGCACAAGCACAAGCGCATCTCGAACATCATCCTACCATGGGGGAAAGCTAGCATGTCTCTTACACAAGAATATAGACATCTTGAACAAGATCATTCCACTGTGGGGGAAAGCTAGCGTGTGCTAGCTTTCTCTCTTGCACAAGCACAAGCGCATCTCGAACAACATCATTCCTCCATGACGTAAAACTAGTGCATGCTAAGTTTCAGTCTTGCATAAGCACAAGCACATCTTGAATAACATCATTCCATTGTGGGGAAAAGATACCTTGTGCTATCTTTCCCTCTTTCACAAACACAAGCACATCTCCAACAATATCATTCTAGCATGGAGGAATGCTTGCACATGCTAAACTTCCCTCTTGCACAAGAACAATCAAATCTCAAACAACATCAGTCCACCGTTAAGGAAAGCTAGTGCATTTTAGTTTTCCCTCTTGCATAAGCACAAGTGCATATCGAACAACATCATTCCACAATGGGGGAAAGCTAGCACATGCTATCTTTCCCTCTTACACAAGCACAAGCACATTTTGAACATCATTCCAGTGTTGGGGAAAGCTAGCGCATGCTAGCTTTCCCTCCTGCACAAGCACAAGTGCATCTCGAACATCATCCTACCATGGGGGAAAGCTAGCACGTGCTAGCTTTCCCTCTTACAGAAGTATATACACATCTCGAATAAGATCATTCCACTGTGGGGGAAAGCTAGCATGTGCTAGTTTTCTCTATTGCACAAACACAAGAACATCTCGAACAACATCATTCCTTCATGGGGTAAAACTAGTGCATGCTAACTTTCAGTCTTGCAGAGGCACAAACACATCTTGAATAACATCATTCCATTGTGGGCAAAAGCTATCGTGTGTTAGCTTTCCCTCTTTAACAAACACAAGCACATCTCAAGCAACATCATTCTAGCATGGAGTAAATCTTGAACATGCGATACTTACCTCTTGCACAAGCACAAACACATGTCAAACAACATCATTCCATTGTTAAGGAAAGATAGCGCTTGTTAGCTTTCCCTCTTGCATAAGCATATGTGAATCTTGAACAACATCATTCCACCATGGTGGAAAGCTAGCGCATGCTAGCTTTCTCTCTTGCACAAGCACAAGCACATCTCGAACAACATCATTCCACCATTGGGTAAAACCAGTGCATGCTAACTTTCAGTCTTGCAGAAGCACAAGAACATCTTTAATAACATCATTCCATTGTGGGGAAAAGCTAGTGTGTGTTAGCTTTCCCTCTTGCCTAAGCAGAAGTGCATCTCGAACAACATCATTCCACCATGCTGGAAAGCTAACACCTGCTAGATTTCTCTCTTGCACAAGCACAAGACCATCTCAAACAACATCATTCCAGTGTTGTGCATCTCGAACATCAACCTACCATGGGGAAAAGCTAGCGCATGCTAGATTTCCCTCGTACACAAGCATATACACATCTCGAACAAGATCATTCCACTATGGGCGAAGGCTAGCGTGTGCTATCTTTCTCTCTTGCACAAGCACAAGCGCATCTCGAGCAACATCATTCCTCTATGGGGTAAAACTAGTGCATGCTAACTTTCAGTCTTGCAGAAGAACAAGCACATCTTGAATAACATCATTCCATTGTGGGGAAAAGATACCCTGTGCTAGCATTCCCTCTTTCACAAACACAAGCACATCTCCAACAACATCATTCTAGCATGGAGGAATGCTTGCACATGCTAAACTTCCCTCTTGCACAAGCACAATCAAATCTCAAACAACATTAGTCCACTGTTAAGGAAAGCTAGCACATGTTAGTTTTCCCTCTTGCATGAGCACAAGTGCATATCGAACAACATCATTCCAGAATGGGGGAAAGCTAGTGCGTGGAAAATCTAGCATGTGCTATCTTTCCCTCTTACACAAGCACAAACGCATTTTGAACAACATCATTCCAGTGTTGGGGAAATCTAGCGCATGCTAGATTTCCCTCTTGCACAAGCATAAATGCATCTCGAACATAATCCTACCATGGGGGAAAGCTAACATGTCTCTTACACAAGCATATACACATCTCGAACAAGATCATTCCACTGTTGGGGAAAGCTAGTGTATCCTAGCTTTCTCTCTTGCACAAGCACAAGCACATCTCAAACAACATCATTCCTCCGTGGGGTAAAACTAGCGCATACTAACTTTCAGTCTTGCAGAAGCACAAGTAGGTCTTGAATAACATCATTCCATTGTGGGGAAAAGATAGTGTGTGTTAGCTTTCCCTCTTTCACAAACACAAGCACATCTCCAACAACATCTTTTTAGCATGGAGGAAAGCTTGCACATGCTAAACTTCCCTTTTGCACAAGCACAAGAACATCTCAAACAACATCATTCCATCGTTAAGGAAAGCTAGCGCGGGTTAGCTTTCCCTCTTGCATAAGCACACGTTCATCTCGAACAACATCATTCTACCATGGGGGAAATCTAGTGCATGCTAGCTTTCCCTCTTACAGAATCACAAACGCATCTCGAATAGCATCATTCCAGTGTTGGTGAAAGCTAGCGCATGCTAGAGTCTTGCACAAGCACAAACACATCTCGAACATCCTCCTACCATGGGGAAAAGCTAGTGTGTGCTAGCTTTCCCTCTTACACAAGTATATACACATCTCAAACAAGATAATTCCACTATGGGGGAAAGCTAGTCTGTGCTAGCTTTCTCTCTTGCATAAGAAGAAGCGCATCTCGAACAACATCATTCCTCCATGGGGTAAAACTAGTGCATGCTAACTTTTAGTCTTGCACAGGAACAAGCACATCTTGAATAACATCATTCCATTGTGGGGAAAAGCTAGCGTGTGTTAACTTTCCCTTTTTCACAAACACAAGCACATCTCGAACAACATCATTCTAGCATGGAGTAAATCTTGAACATGCGATACTTCCCTCTTCCACAAGCACAAGCGCATCTCGAACAACATCATTCCTTCATAGGGTAAAACTAGTGCATGCTAACTTTTAGTCTTGCAGAAGCACAAGAACATCTTCAATAACAACATTTCATTGTGGGGAAAAGCTACCCTATGCTAGCTTTCCCTCTTTCATAAACATAAGCAAATATCCAACAAAATCATTCTAGCATAGAGGAATGATTTCACATGCTAAACTTCCCTCTTGCACAAGAACAATCAAATCTCAAACAACATCAGTTCACCATTAAGGAAAGCTACCGTGTGTTAGTTTTCCCTCTTGCATAAGAAAAAGTTCATATCGAACAACATCATTTCACAATGGGGGAAAGCTAACAGGTGCTATCTTCCCCTCTTACACAAGCACAAGCGCATTTTGAACAACATCATTCCAGTGTTGGGGAAAGCTAGCGCATGCTAGCTTTCCCTCTTGCACAAGCACAAGCGCATCTCGAACATCACCCTACCATGGGGGAAATCTAGCATGTCTCTTACACAACCATATA
Source organism: Picea glauca (assembly GCA_000966675.3). NCBI lineage: Eukaryota > Viridiplantae > Streptophyta > Pinopsida > Pinales > Pinaceae > Picea > Picea glauca. The sequence goes on from JZKD02S1707504.1 coordinate 578,421, forward strand.
CACATCTTGAACAATATCATTCCACTATGGGGGAAAGCTAGCATGTGCTAGCTTTCTCTCTTGCACAAGCACAAGCGCATCTCGAACAACATCATTCCTCTGTGGGGTAAAACTAACACATGCTAACTTTCAGTCTTGCAGAAGCACAAGCACGTCTTGAATAACATCATTCCATTGTGGGGAAAATCTAGAGTGTGTTAGCTTTCCCTCTTTCACAAACACAAGCACATCTCCAACAACATCATTCTAGCATGGAGGAAAGCCTGCACATGCTAAATTTCCCTTTTCCACAAGCACAAGCACATCTCAAACAACATCATTCCACCGTTAAGGAAAGCTAGCGCGTGTTAGCTTTGCCTCTTGCATAAGTACAAGTTCATCTCGAACAACATCATTCTACCATGGGGGAAATCTAGCACGTGCTAGCTTTCCCTCTTACACAAGCACAAGCGCATCTCGAACAACATCATTCTAGTGTTGGTGAAAGCTAGCACATGCTAGCTTTCCCTCTTGCACAAGCACAAGCGCATCTTGAACATCATCCTACCATGGGGGAAAGCTAGCGCGTGCTAGATTTCCCTCTTACACAACTATATACACATCTTGAGCAAGATCATTCCACTATGGGGGAAAGCTAGTGTGTGCTAGATTTCTCTCTTTCATAAGCACAAGCGCATCTCAAACAACATCATTCCTCCGTCGAGTAAAACTAGTGCATGCTAACTTTCAGTCTTGCAGAGGCACAAGCACATATTGAATAACATCATTCCATTGTGGGGAAAACTAGCGTGTGTTAGCTTTCCCTCTTTCACAAACACAAGCACATCTCAAACAACATCATTCTAGCATGGAGTAAAGCTTGAACACGCGATAGTTCCCTCTTGCACAAACACAAACACATATCAAACAACATCATTCCACCATTAAGGAAAGCTAGCGTGTGTTAGCTTTCCCTCTTGCATAAGCACAAGTGCATCTCGAATAACATCATTCCATTGTCGGGAAAAGCTACCCTGTGCTAGCTTTCCCTCTTTCACAAACACAAGCACATCTCCAACAACATCATTCTAGCATGGAGGAATGCTTGCACATGCTAAACTTCCCTCTTGCACAAGCACAATCAAATCTCAAACAACATCAGTCCACCATTAAGGCAAGATAGCGCATGTTAGTTTTACCTCTTGCATAAGAACAAGTGCATATCGAGCAACATCATTCCACAATGGGGGAAAACTAGCGCATTCTATCTTTCCCTCTTACACAAGCACAAGCGCATTTTGAACAACATCATTCCGGTGTTGGGGAAAGCTAGCGCATACTAGATTTCCCTCTTGCATAAGAGAAAGCGCATCTCGAACACCATCCTACCATGGGGGAAAGCTAGCATGTCTCTTACACAACCATATACACATCTCAAACAAGATCATTCCACTGTGGGGGAAAGCTAGTGTGTGCTAGCTTTCTCTCCTACACAAGCACAAGCGCATCTCGAACAACATCATTCCTCCATGGGGTAAAACTAGCGCATGCTAACTTTCAGTCTTGCAGAAGCACAAGCACGTCTTGAATAACATCATTCCATTGTGGGGAAAATCTAGCGTGTGTTAGCTTTCCCTCTTTCAAAAACACAAGCACATCTCGAACAACATCATTCTAGCATGGAGGAAATTTTGCACATGCTAAACTTCCCTTTTGCACAAGCACAATCACATCTCAAACAACATCATTCCATCGTTAAGGAAAGCTAGCGCATGTTAGATTTCCCTCTTGCATAAGAACAAGTTCATCTCGAACAACATCATTCTACCATGGGGGAAATCTAGCACGTGCTAGCTTTCCCTCTTACACAAGCACAAGCGCATCTCGAACAACATCTTTCCAGTGTGGGTGAAAGATAGCGCATGCTAGCTTTCCCTCTTGCACAAGCACAAGCGAATCTCGAACATCATCCTACCATGGGGGAAAGCTAGTGCGTGCTAGATTTCCCTCTTACACAAGCATCTACACATATTGAACAAGATCATTCCACTATGGGGGAAAGCTAGCGTGTTCTAGCTTTCTCTCCTACACAAGCACAAGCGCATCTCGAACAACATCATTCCTCTATGGGGTAAAACTAGTGCATGCTAAATTTTAGTCTTGCGGAGGCACAAACACATCTTGAATAACATCATTCCATTGTGAGGAAAAGCTAGCGTTTTTTAGCTTTCCCTCTTTCACAAACACAAGCACATCTCAAACAACATCATTCTAGCATGGAGTAAAGCTTGAACATGCGATACTTCCCTCTTGCACAAGCACAAACACATCTCAAACAACATCATTCCACTGTTAAGGAAAGCTAGCATGTGTTAGTTTTCCCTCTTGCACAAGCACAAGTGCATCTCGAATAACATCATTCCATTGTGGGGAAAAGATACCCTGTGCTAGCTTTCCCTCTTTCACAAACACAAGCACATCTCCAACAACATCATTCTAGCATGGAGGAATGCTTGCACATGCTAAACTTCCCTCTTGCACAAGCACAATCAAATCTCGAACAACATCATTCCACCGTTAAAGAAAGCTAGCGCTTGTTAGTTTTCCCTCTTTCATAGGCACAAGTGCATATTGAACAACATCATTCCACAATGGGGGAAAGCTAGTGCGTGCTATCTTTCCCTCTTACACAAGCACAAGTGCATTTTGAACAACATCATTCCAGTGTTGGGGAAAGCTAGCGCATGCTATATTTCCCTCTTTCACAAGCACAAGCACATCTCGAACATCATCCTACCATCGGGGAAAGATAGCATGTCTCTTACACAATCATATACACATCTTGAACAAGATCATTCCACTATGGGGGAAAGCTAGCACATGCTATCTTTCCCTCTTACACAAGTGCATCTCTAACAAGAAATTATTTTCCAGATTGTCTAACACAACATTATCAGGAGGAGAAGTATCACCATATTCATTAACATAAGTCAATATTCAACCATTTTAGCTTTTACAAATTGAGATTATATCATTGTATTAATGACATCATTTACCAACTCTGACTATGTCATAGAATCTACTACTGCTTAACACATGATAAACAAGTATCACCATCCTCATCTCACGAAGCGTTGGATGTTCACTAGGCTTCCAATCTCCATGCCACGGTTACTAGGTCCAGAGCCTCTGGTGATGATTTCTATGGTGATATTTTTAGAGGTGTTGATGGAGTTTCTAGTAGTTTTTGTGAAGAATCAGCAAACAAAAGTTCAATCTCAAGGCCTTCAAGATCGAGATCATCAAAGTCATCATCATCTTCGCAGCCAATCTTTGAGAAGCCGAGCCCGCATCAGCCTCTATTGTCTTGGATGTCAGAGGACCATTGTTTGTCTGCATTCACTTCAAAGCTCATGTTCCTATTCTCCTATTAGATGCTTCTGTTTTGTTGTAAAATGATTATACTCTTTATTTCTGAACTGTGATTCTAAATTTCTATTAATGATGAAATAATGTACAAAGCATATTACAAAAAGAAATGTGTGGGTGTTAGGTTGCCAAGACAAGGCAAAATCAAGGGTACAATGAAAGCCTCCTCTGAATTAGATCCTCAAGTATCTGCATCATATGAAATCATCCTACTGTTGTTAAACAGTTCTATGCACAGTGTCCAAAGTTTAAAGCCGAGAGCAAACTGGAACCATAAATAACCATTAACTATGTTCGCCTTATATTAACCATTAATTTCTCTTGGATTGTCTACTCATTCATGACTTTGTAAATAAGCAGATCTAATCCCTTCTATCATCCAGATGGTGGAGCCTTAAATCATGTTTTTGGCTAATAAATCGATTGGATTTTTTAGCGACCCACACAAAATTTGTTTTACAAAGATAATTTGGGTGTCTTAAACTACATTATCAAGAGAAATTTGGGCCAAATTCCTTTCCTCTTAATTTTTAAAAATAGTATTTTGATGTTCAAGTTTAAGCCTTTTGGCTTATTCGTATTATGATAGTGTAGTGATAGGCCTTGATCAGAGAAGCTTTATGCACTCCTTGCTACTGTTTATCAGGATGTACTCAGCAATTTTAAGGATAGTTTTTAGGTATTTCTGGATATTAATATAATCTCTCTTTCAAACAATTACTTTGATATACAATAAAAGGATGAATTTGTTTTATAAAAAAATTAGGCATTGTTTTCTTTATCTCAATGAATAAAATAAAATTCTATACTAATAAAACAGGGTGTACCTGTTATTGATTATATTAGGCATAGTTAATATGTCTTTTTGGGAATTCTGACTTGCATTATATTTTGATATGTGGTATTCATCTGAAATGTCCAGTTCATCTTCAACTTCAAAGAAATAGTTGTTAAGGGTGTGCTTCTTATACCTAATAGGATTATTTTTCTTATTTGAAAAAAGCCATAGTTGAAAAAAAAGGAACGATCAACGCAGTTTCACACATTGGTGATCATATATGTTTGTAATAAAAATGTGCATCAACACAGTTGTTCATGTTGAAAAAACTCTTAGATATGGTTTGTTATATAAGTAATTCGGCCTATTTTTACTGAGATTAGGTTCATAAGCAGCTCTGAGAATCCATCCAATGTGATTATCAGTGTTCATCAGACAATCTTGTTTGGACAAAAGTTGTTTTTTTGCCATATTTAGTTTTAGTCTATATGTAATGATAACTTGCCATCTATATATGTGTGAAGCATAGATCAGATAATTTTGTCTTCCGTGGAAACATGCAATAGAAAATGTTTTGAATAGCTATAATGATTGTATCATTGTACAGGCCAATTGATCTCTCTCCAAAGAAGACAAGTCTCTCATATTTGGCCTCCCTTGTAGACAGGGAGTGGGCTATCCATATTGAGATTCAAATGATGTTTCCGTTATATCCAGCACTTGCTGCTCCCCTTCCCAAACTAACTTTGCAGAGCCACCCGGTGTAGCTTATTCCCATTTCAACAAGCCTCAGGCATTCAACAATGGGACATGCAGGCTAAAAATGGATGATGTTTTTGGTGGATTCCCTCAGCAAAGGCATTTAAGATTCTTGCAATCTTCCCAGAAAATAAAAGAGCCTATCAGTGAAGTTAAGATTGGAACAACACTCACAAACCTAGATACATCAGTATATATGAGAAAAAATACCATGTTCTTCTAAACACCATGAGAAAAAGCTCGACAAAATGTGGGTATGATGCTGGAGAGAATTGCAATGCCCTAGCACCTAGGGAGAATATGCACCTTATGACTCAACATATACCCTCTCCCACTCCTTCGCAGTCCCCCTCTGCACTGCAGAAAATGAAAACTTGGAAAGATTGGATGCCAGAACTTAACAATTCTTATGTCAATAAGAAAATAGGCTTATATTCTAATTCTTCTTAGGAGTCCTCATATGTTTCTCCAACCACAGAAGGTGGTAATGGGACCCAAGAAAAACCTCAAAGGTCAAGATTAGAAACTTTGGGAGAAAGATTACTAGATGATGGAGAAGGCTCTGATGTTCTTGAATCATATGTAATTGAAATTGTCTCTGAAAGAAAAGAGAATTTTACTTTCCATGATGAAAATGATAATTATGCAGATGATAATCTGATGCTAGATGCTTCCGACATAGCAATGAAAGAGGCCATATCCTAGGAAAAAGAGAAGTTTCAGTCTGGAAGGTGGGAAGAAGGGCAGGAAGAAGTGACTGAATGTAGTCAAGGACCTAAGGACAAAGATGCTCAAGCGTTGGTGCATAAAATTACTGAAGCTGATGGGAATACAGAAAGTATAATACAAGGTGGAAATGATTCTATTAGAAATAGAGAGAGAAGAATGCAAAATCCATCTCCTAAAGGTGTACCTCAAGGGACTTTTGAAAGTTTTGAAAATCTTGGAAGAGGATTGATAAATTTGTTCAAATTCCAAAGGAATGTCAACTGCATAAAGGAAAGGTCCAATAATTTAAGAAGCCATAGACAGACATTAGAAAGCAAACATATTAAATTAAAGATCCTATGAATCCCTTCAATGTGATTGGTACATTTTCTCTCCCTTTACCACACTCCCATAGTCTATTGATGATTGGTTGTACTCTCTGGTCCTATCGATCTATTTCTTGGTCATTTGTTGGACATTACTAGAATTATCTTCTCTTCTCTGTAGTGCAAGAACCAAGGAAGGAAAAATATGGCTATATATACTACAAGGAAGGAAAAATAAAGAACTACTCAACTTTCCACAAACCAAAGAAATTTACAAAAAGGATTAAGTTGTAAAGTATTTCCTTGGCAGATTTCACTTACTTTTTACTTATCACGTTTTGTTGAAACTAGTATCTAATATTTCCTACACCACAAAAATCGATGCCTCATTATATTTGTGTGGTTTGTAATACAAACTTCATAACTTAGAAGATAGAAAACCTTAATGAAATCACAACAAAATTTCTCCAAATAGCATGCAAGCTTAAAATCAACTTAAGCAATTTAACTCCTTGACTTCAATTAGAGATAAGTGATAGTTTTGGGAATTGGTAATTGATGCACTATGCAACCTTCCAATATTATTGATCCAAATTATTTTGAGAAATAAATGAAGGCAGAGATCCCTACCTTGAAGCCAGAGACTTTTGGACTTTTACCGCCAATATTTTTCTTCTAGTCTGCAGGTCGAATGAGGAGCTTGGTGAAAATTTTCTTATGTTTCTATAATTTCTCTAGTTATTGTTTGTTTCTTCCATATTGGTTTGAAGAGTTTAAATATTTTGTTGGGCTTCCAGATGGGATTGCATGGAGGATTTCTTCTCTTTTGCCCATATTTTGAGGGGTTTTTTAACCCTTCGGAGATTTTCTTCCCAAACGAAGAATGGGGAGCCAGTGACTGGAGTGTTCCATTGTTCCCAAATTATTTGGAAGAATCCCTCATGCTGAATCCATAGAGGGCTGAAGCGGAAAGGGATTGGACCTGCAATAGCATATTTTTTGAATTCAAGCAGGATGGGCTTGTGATTTGACCCACCAAAGGGGACGATTTTGGAGAGGGGTCTCAAGCCCAAGAGAAAGAAGGAACTTTGAACCATAAATCTGTCTAATCTAGCAGCGATGTGGCCAGAGCCAATAAGCTTGTTGGTCTAAGTAATATTTCCTTTGGATATTTTGATGTCCGTTAGATCCCAATCAAGAATTATCTCATTGACCCATTCTCAAATTGGATCTCTAGTCATAGAGTCTCCCCTCTTCTCTGATGGATTTAGGACTACATTAAGATCTCCTGCTTTGATTATGTTTTCTAAATGCATTCCACTGGGATCTTCCCGAAGAAGCTCCCAACAAAGTTTTTTTTTGGGAAGATGTAATAATCTTTGGTAATTTTTTTGGTATTTTCTAACAGTTTATGGTGTGGACGTTTTGTCAAACACTTTTCTCTTTGGTATTCTTGGGTATTTGCTAGTTCAGAAAGTTCATAAAAGTTCATTGTTTCTCCTTTAAATTTATTTGATACCCAACATATATGACAATAAATAAGATGAAAATACCCAGCTATGCTACGATTTACTTTATAGCACATATATAGGAACTCAAAGAAAATCATTGTGCTGGAAAATTACAAAAATCATTGCACATTAAACAATCATCAAATAGAACTTTAAATAAGTGATAATGAACCTGTGGTTTATTACTGTAGGTAGTCTTTACATATATTGAGGAAATGGGCTGTAGATAGTTGCCAAAGAATTTACACTTCCAAATATCAGCACCCACAACAGGAGCTACCTATATTGCAAGGAGAATGCACCCATCTTACAAGGAATCACCTCCCACCAGTCTACAAGTCGACCCACACTCCATATTCGCCCTCAATGAACAGAAATACGATCCAAAACTTGAGAAGGCACTTCTTGTAGAAATATTTCGACCCTCAGAAATAACTTCAGTCACAGAGCAAAAGACACAACCCAACACATATATATTACGTTCATAATGAAGTAACTCACCCCTTGTCATCATAACTTAGCCCAACAATGCAGTGTGACTTAGATAATGGAGAAATCGGCCCCTCAGTCACTGGTAATGTGCCCAGGTTTGGGGAATACTCTGTTATCACTAATATATATTTTCCAGCTCCTCCACTAGCTAAGAAACAAGTGAGGAAATGGTCCAAGAAGGGATAGTGCTGCTCCGAAAATGGAGACTTAGCTCTCACAAGGCTATTCACCCTTTTTACCACATAGAATGTGCCCCAACTCCTTGAAATTGAGCATGCTGAAGTACCCACGTCATTCTCTAAGTAAACTCGGTCTTCTTCCAACTGGTCGACCCTCTTGAACACCAAACTCAACCACCACCTCTAAGAAATATGGATGATCTCGTCTCCAAAATGATTAACTAGTGTGGATGTTGTCACCACCTAAGCCAATCTCCAAAAATTCCTCCTAGGGTTTCCGTCCCAAGAATTCCAAAGCCACAATGAGCTCTCTCAATGAGAAATTAGAAAATCCTTCTTTTTTCCCTTTTATTTGTTCGTTGACTCTTTTGCAACCCTTTTACCCTTTTAATCAATTTAAGCGACATTTCATATTCTTCCTAAGTCACTTTTGGCTTTTTTTTTTTCCTTTTTCCCCTTTTTAATTATCTAATGTCGTTTTGGTAGGCAGTTTTCCCCTTATTACATTAAATAATTAATTAATTCCCTACTTAAGGACTATAGCCTACAAGAATCACTTAAGCTACTGCGTCCAAGCCCATGATAACTCGGAAGGGGACATTATAGTCCTCCGTCCCCGAGATTGCTTGTCCCCGAGCAATTGCAGATTCAGGTGCTGCAAAATTTGCTCACTCTCCCAAGTGGCATATTCTGCAAGAAACTCTCTCCATCTGACCAGATATTCCCTGATTACCCTGTTCCGAAGCTTCTTTTCCCGAACCTCCAATACTTCCTCAGGAACTAGTACTATCTGCCCCTCCTCATCCAATGGAGGAAGTTTCGTTGAAGTTGTGATCTGTTGTCCCAATTCCTTTTTGAGACACGAGACGTGAAACACGTTACAGATCTTACTCCCTTATGGAAACTCCAACTCATAAGCCACTTCACCAACTCTCCTGGTCACCCTATAAGGTCCATAAAATCATGGCTTAGGTTTCTCTTCACCACTCTTCTTCAGAGAAGATTTTCTATATGGTTGCAGCCTGAGTGTAATGTTCCTGACTTGGCTAGTCTAGGAAACGCTGCTAATGTGTGTGTAGGATCAAAGGTTTACAGCATACAAATGATCATACAAATAATAAACATGACAAAGGACTGCAAAGTTTGTATTATGATATCTCTGTGGATTACAAAATGGTCGAATGTGGCTGAATAACTGACAATACTTGACTAGATCAACATACAAAGGATCTTAGCCAAAATATAAATAAGCAACTACAACTGAATAAAATAACAACAATCAGCTAGATCAAAAGACAAAAGGATCTTGGCCAGAATACAAATAAGCAACTAAAAGATAATACCCAGAATATGGGAGCACTGTGGAATCAATGAAGAATGATGGAAGACCTGGATGATCTTCCCGGTGACTAGGGTGTGTCTTTCAACACCGAAATCAGTCAAGTGGTGTCTTCCTCCTGGAATACACTAAACTATCTCTCTTGAGATGCGCCTCTTCTCCTCAATGACAAGTCATAATCTGCATAATGATGAATTAGGTCGCTGACCCTTCCTTTATAGATTTCCAAAACGCTAAATCATGCTGAAACCCTAAATCAGTGTTGAAACCCTAATTCATTGTTGACTTCTATTTTTAGTTCATAATGACTTAAAAGCGATGTTAACTCTTGTTATCTCAATGTCACTTTCTGAATATAACACCTGTGACTGGAGTGACCTCTAGTAACCCTGTTTACCCCTCTTTGGCCCTGGCTATAGTCTAATGGGGTGGTTTAGACCATTAAGCCTCCTCTTATGGAGCTCCTATTTGGAAAGGGACATTACAGTCCTCCCTTCCCGAAATTGCTTGTCCTCAAGCAATACCAGTCGAGGGTGCTGCAACACCTGCTCTCTCTCGCAAGTAGCGTCCTCTATTGGAAGCCCTCTCCATCTGATCAAACACTCTGTGATGACCCTGCTCCTTAGTTTCCGCTCCTGGAACTCCAAAACCTCCTCCGGAACTAACTCCAACTGTCCCTCCTCATCCAACGGGGGAAGCTCGTCTGATGTTTTAATGAATTGTCCCACTGCCCTTTTTAGGAAAGACACGTGGAAAACATTATGAATCTTGCTCCCCTATGGAAGCTCTAGCTTGTAAGCAACCTCGCCTACTCGGCGCATGATGCTATAAGGACCATAAAATATGGGCTTGAGATTTTCGGCTCCACTCTTCTTCATAGATGACTGTCTATAGGGTTGGAGTCTCAAGAAAACCAAATCTCCAACCTCAAAGTCGCACTCTATACTGTGCCTGTTCGCGCTTATCTTCTGTCGGTTTTGCACTGTCTGCAGGTTCTCTTTCAACAATTTGAGAATCTCCTGAGTCTCTATGATCCAATCCTTGGCCTTGGGATCTCTGCTCTCCCCAAAGACCAATTCTACCGAAGTGGGAGCATCATATCCATACAATGCTTGGAAGGGTGCCATACCAATGGACATGTGGAAGGTGGTGTTGTAGCAATGTTCCCCTAAATGTAACCACTTTACCCACGTTCTCTCTTGTCCTCCTATGTAGTTCCTCAAATACCCTTCAACCCACTTGTTGACAATCTCAATCTGCCCATCTATCTGAGGGTGATAGCTGGTGCTAGGTGTCAACTCTATCCCCACAAACCGAAACAACTCTCTCCAAAATGTCCCTATGAACTCACTGTCCCTGTCACTGACGATGTTCTTCGGCAACCCATGAAGTATGAAGACCTCCTTGAAGAAAATATCGGCTACTTGAATTGCGTTGTACTCTATCAGTATGGCATAGAAGTGAGAAAACTTGGTCAATCTGTCTACCACTACATAGATACAATCCTTACCCTGGACCTTGGGTAGACCGGTGATGAAGTCCATAGATACACTCTCCCATTTCTGCTCGGGAATGGGGAGTGGTTGAAGTATCCCTACTGGAAGAGCATGCTCTGACTTGTTCTACTGGCAAGTCACACACTCACTGACGTGTCTCATAACATCTTGTTTGATGACCTTCCATGAGAACCTCTCTCTGATCTGTCTATAGGTTTTGAAAAAACCTTGATGGCCTACTAGAGGTGAATCATGAACTGCGGTGAGGATTTTCTTCTTAAGCCTTGAATCTGGCACCAAGTAGACTCTATCCTTGTAAAATATGACATCGTCAATGACCCTATATTGGTCACCCTGTATCTACCCATCCATCACCTCACAAGCGAACTTGTTCTTGGAATATTCCACTAACAAGTGGAATTTCCAATCTACTAAAATCTCCATCAAAGAACATGTCCCAGGTCTCTTCGATAGTGCATCAGCCACAATGTTCTTCGTCCCCTTGACATACTCTATGTCAAAGTTGAATGCCTGTACCTTCATCACCCATTTCTGTTGGTTCTCACTGAGGTCCTTCTACTCAAGAAAATACTTCAAACTATTGTGATCAGTCTTGACCACGAATTTGCTGCCCACCAAATATTGTCTAAACTTGGTCAAGGCATGCATGATTTCCAACATTTCCTTGTCATAAATGGATTACAACCTCTCAGGTTGACTAATATTCCAGCTCTCGAATACAATGGGGTGTCCTCCCTGCATCAAAACTGCACCGATCCCTTTGCCGGATGCGTCACACTCTAGTACAAATGGCAGGGTGAAGTCTGGTAGTGCCAACACTGAACAAGTTCCCATGACTTCCTTCATGTGATCAAAGTTTTCCTGTGATTTCTCGGTCCATATGAAGGCCCCATGCTTGGTAAGATTTGTCATAGGTGATCCAAGCTAAGAAAAACCCCAGACGAACCGCCTGTAATAGCTGCACAGCCCAAAGAAGCTCCTCAATTTTGTCACGTTCTTGGGCCTTGGCCAATCCATAATGTCCCTGATCTTCTCTCGGTGCACCTATACCCCCTGTGAACTGATGATGTGGCCTAAGTAAATCATCTCTATCATACAAAACTTGCACTTCGACTCTTTGGCATATAATGAATGTGCCTCCATGATGCTCAATACCTCATCCAGGTGCCTCATATGCTCTTTCCATGACCGACTATAGATCAAGATGTCATTGAAGAAAACCAAGACTGATTTCCTTAACTGATCCCTAAATATATGGTTCATGCAAGACTGGAATGTAGCGGGTGCATTGGTTAGCCCAAATGGCATAACTAGGAACTCAAAGTGTCCAAAATGACATTGAAATGTCGTCTTGTCTATGTCCTTCTCTCGGATGCTGATTTGGTGATATCCAGAGCGTAGATCAATTTTTGAGAAGAAAAATTCCCCATGTAGTTCATCCATCAACTCATCAATGCGTGGTATAGGGTACCAGTTTTTTATGGTTTTCTTGTTCAAGGATCGGTAATCAATGCACATCCTCATGGTGCCATCCTTCTTCAGAACTAAGACAACTGAAGAAGCAAATGGGTTGCTTCTCAGTCTGATGTGTCCCATCGCCAAAAATTCCTTGATTTCCTTTTCTATCTCATCCTTGAATGTCCTAGGATGATGATAGGGGGGGGTGATCATAGGTTTGGCCCCCTCCTCTAACTCAATGGTGTGCTCAAACCCCCTATCAGGTGGTCTCCCTGGTGGGATTTCCTGAAAGACCTACTAATGTCGTCCCAATAAATTCTTGATCTCTATGTGGTATTGTTGTCAACCTTCTAAATCCTTCTGAGTAGTGATCAAACATTCTGCGGCATATGCTACCTCCCCATGTCTGAATATCCTCTCCATCCTCTTGGCTAAAACTGTCCTGGGTGCTCCTGTCAACATACCTCTTAGAACAACCTTCATCCCATCCTGATCTCTGAATCCCATTTCCAAGGTTTGGTAGTTGGTAGTGATTTTTCCCAAGGTAATCATCCACTAAACTCCTAACACCACATCTATGTCTGATAGGTCAACCACATAAAATGTGTCTCTCACTGTGTAGTTGCCTAACTTCATCTCTAAGTTTGGAACTCTATATAAACACTCCACTGTGTGGCCATCTGCTACTACAACATCAAACCCCTCAAACTCCTCTGTCTGAAGTGCCCGTCTCGATACTAGTGAAGCGTCGATGAAATTGTGGGTGGCCCCACCATCTATTAGGGTGATTGTACGTTGCCCCTAAATAATCCCTCTGATACGGAGGGTATCATACCTAGGAACACAATAAAGGGTCACTATGACTCCTCCCTTTGTTGGTTTCCTCCTATTAGCGTGCTCTGACAGTTGTGGGACTACTGGAGGATGGGCTCCTGCCAGTGTCGGTGGTCTATGGGGAAGTTGCTCCTTTGTTGGTGCTGATTCCTCCTATGAACTAGTGGATCCACTATCCTTCTCCTCCTCCTCACTGTCCACGTTGTCTACTGCTACCTCAATATAATGAATCTCTCCCTTGCCCATGCACCTATGGCCTAGGACCCAAGGATCTATGCAGCTGAAGCAAAGTTTCTTCCTCATAAGCTCTTTTCTAGTCTCATCATCCAACTTCTCCTTGCCCTTCCATTCTCTCTGGAATGGCTTCATGTCTTGATCCCTCTGGGGCACAAATGGTTTGGAAAAAGGTTTAGTCTTTGGCACTCTGTCTACCAGATATCGAGTGCAAAGGATGGCATCCTTCAAAGTGGGAGGCCTATATGCCTTCACCCATCCTCTCAAAGGCTCTGTGAGTCCTTCTATGAATAGCATGATAAGCCTGGGTTCTGATATATCTGTCACTGCCATGACTACCCACTAAAACTATGTGATGAATGCCTCTGCTATGCCAGTTTGTCTCAACTAGGCTAGATTCCTGAAGTGTATCTCGGGATCCTTCCTGTCAAACCTATCCATGAGCCTATCTATAAAATCCCTATAGGAGGTGATGCGACCGTGACCCAATGTCACCAGTCCATGATACCACCACTCGTGTGCCTCACCCTCCAAGTGTAAGGTCGTGAAACTGATGGCCTCTGTCTCGATCATCTGGTTGAGCTTGTAATACATGTCTAGCTTCTGTACCCAAGCTTTGGCGGTGTATTTGGACGACCTGTCGAAAGAAGGGATAGTGAGTTTCCCAACTTTTCGGATGAAATCGAGGTTATGCCCCTGTTGTTGTTGTGGTCCTCCCCTATGCGGCTCTCTGGGGCGGTTCCTGAGTTTGAGTCCACAGTACTCGACTAAGGTCATGTCCTGATGGATGTCATGACCCAATGCTACGTACTCCCTCCTATACTCTGCAATGTTGTCGGCATGAGTGGGTGGCCTCTGTGTTATTGGTGTCGGTGCTGCTACTGGGGGTGCCCTCTGGAAATTGGGAAATAAGGGTCTGGGAATCCTACTCACAGAGGTGTATGTGCGAGAGGGTGACTGGGGTCTACTGCCTTCTCCAAAGTTCGCCTGCGCTGCATGCGGTACTTGTGTATCTGAGGTGCCCACTCTAGCTAATCTATCATCCACCTGTGCCAAGGAATGAGACCTGCTAATGTGTGTGTAGGATCAAAGGTTTGCATCATATAAATGATCATACAAATAATAAACATGACAAAGGACTGCAAAGTTTGTATTATGATATCTCTGTGGATTACAAAATGGCCGAATGTGGCTGAATAACTGACAATACTCGACTAGATCAACATACAAAGTATCTTAGATGGAATATAAATAAGCAACTGCGACTGAATAAAATAACAACACTCGGCTAGATCAAAAGACAAAAGGATCTTAGCCAGAATACAAATAAAAAAATAAAAGATAATACCCGAAATATGGGAGCACTGTCGAATCAATGAAGAATGATGGAAGACCTGAATGATTCCCGGTGACTAGGGTGTGTCTTTCAACACCGAAATCAGCCAATTGGTGTCTTCCTCCTGGAATACACTGAACTATCTCTCCTAAGATGCGCCTCTTATCCTCAATGACAAGTCATAATCTACATAATGATGAATTAGGTCACTAACCCTTCCTTTATATCTTTCCAAAACCCTAAATCATGTTGAAACCCTAAATCACTGTTGAAACCCTAATTCACTGTTGACTTCTATTTTTAGTTCATAATGACTTAAAAGCATTGTTAACTCTTGTTAGCTCAATGTCACTTTCTGAATATAACACCTGTGACTAGAGTGACCTCTAGTAACCCTGTTTACCCCTCTTTGGGCCTGGCTATAGTCTAATGGGGTGGTTTAGACCATTAAACCTCCTCTTCTAGAGCTCCTATTTGTAAAGGGACATTACATTGAGAAACACCAAGTCCCCTACCTCGAAGGTGTGTTCGACCCTGTGTCTATCTGCATATATCTTCTATTGGTTCTAGGTCGTCTGCAGGTTATCCTTAAGATCCTTAAGAATATATTGGCTCTCTTGAATCAAGTCTTTGGCCTTGGTAGCCTTGTTGTCCTCAAACACCAAGTCTACCAAGGATGGGTCATCATATCCATATAATTCCCTAAATGGTGACTTCCCCACAAACATATGATAAGTGGTGGTATAACAATGCTCACCCAAATGTAACACTTAACCCATGTCTTTTGTTTCTCAGCCACGTAGTTATGCAAATACCCCTCTACCATTTGTTCACTATCTCTGCTTGGCCATCTGTCTATGGGTGGTAACTCGTACTGGGAGTCAACTTTGTGCCTATGAGTATGAATAGTTCCATAGGCATGTATTCCTATTCACCTTAGGCACATGCATGTATTACTCTATTGGCACTATTATTAATAGAATATAGGTTCAACACATGAGCCAACAATAGTTCATTATTGTTGTCATTTTCAATACGCTTATGGTGAAGAAATGCCAACACCACATCTATTTCATCCACTTCCAAATCATAGTTAGTAACAATTTCCAACAACAATCTCATAGAGGACATTTTGGCTACTTGGGAGAAATCCTCTGCATAATCAACACCTTCAAATTAAGAATATCCCTCTGCTACTAAACAAGCATTGCATAACTTGACATAATCAATTTCCTTACACATCTTCTTAAAAAACCATTTTCATTCAACTACCTTGCAACTCTTGTAAATGCCATGTTTGGTTATGTTCTAAGACCTTAATTTCTTCCTCCAAACAATATCAAGTAGTGCCAATTTGGATCAATATCTAAAATTTTCTAGTGGACCCACTTTCCAAAAGCAAAACAATATTCTTATACGTTGACAGTTGTATCTTTGTTGATATTCATCACAGAATAACAATAAGTGTGGGTACAGGTGTTGTAGCTGCTCTTCATGGTAAAGAAGGAAGTGATGGTGACTTCTATGTACAAAGCATTCTAGAAGCTGGCTTACCACCACAACGCCCTCTTCATTCTGGTTATAGTTTGAGTATTAACTTGAACTAGTCTGAAAGCCTTATCTTTTATTAATGCATTATGCTTCCAAATGACTTTAGTTGTTGAAATTGGGACCTTGATGCAATTTTTTTAAAGTATTGGAAAGGAAAAGAGCTTTATATCATGGTACGACAATGTATGGCTATATGTATAGTCCTATTTGAACCAATATCAATCAGTGCTACAGCCTCTCCATATACAACTTTTCTGATCAATCTCTCTAACACTAAATGAATTTCGGCTATAAAATTCTTGCAGACCTGAATAGTAAACATTTCTATCACATTTTAAACCACTAATTTCATTAATGTTACTTGACTCCCATATGACATTAGCATAACCATTATCACAAGAAAACAAAGTGTGAGAATAAAACTATCCAAACTGGACCACTTGTTTAGATTCCTAATTTTTGGTGTCTTGGTCTTTTTGTTGCAAAGCTTGTGCTCTGATAACAAGCCCTTCAAATTTGTACATAGGCTTTGTCGATGCCTGACAAATGTTCTCTTACAACCATTTGTAATAAAGAGTTGATCATTTAGATGACATATATTCCTCTAGTGAATGTGATCCTCTTCTATATATGCTTTTATGTTATACAAAATTGCCTTTCCAGCATAAAGTCTAGATAAACAAAAAAAACACAGAGCAAGAGCTAAGGTTTCAAGGAATATTTCTTGTTGCATCAAATCCAACATCATTTCAACCAGTGTCATTGTGTACATTCCAGTTGTGGTCTTCCTTATGGTTTCCATCAGGTTGAAGGTCAATGTTCAAGAGAGCATCTATCATCAATAACTACAACACTGTTCTGAGATGACAAAGAGCCCCAAGCAATTACAGGATTAGGATTCTCCTCTGAAACAGACCAAGCTGGTTGCTGATTGAATTCTCCTTAACGCTTGCCTCTATCATTGTTGTAATTCATTCTTATTCTGGTTCCATGTTGCTCTTTCTTTCCATGGAAACTAGATTGAAAAGTTGAGCTTGGTTACTGCTTTAATTTTCTTTTCACTTTTAACATACTTAAAACATGTTGGGATGATGTCCATATTATATTTTTTGATTTTCATTTTTCTTCTGCATAAGTAGAAAATTGGCTCTATTATTCTTAAATCTTGAT
>JZKD02S1707504.1:612433-628597 GCA_000966675.3 Picea glauca
AGCTAGCACACGCTAGCTTTCCCCAATGATGTGATGATGTTGTCGGAGATGAGATCGTACTTGTGCAAGAGGGAAAGCTAACATGTGCTAGCTTTCCCCTATGGTGGGATGATGTTGTCAGAGATGAGCTCGTGCTTGTGAAAGAGGGAAAGCTAACACACGTTAGCTTTCCCCCACAATGGAATGATGTTGTTCGAGATTATCTCATGCTTGTGCAAGAGGTAGCTTTACCCCACGGTGGGATGATGTTGTTCGAGATGAGCTTGTGCTTGTGTAAGAGGGAAAGCTAGCACGCACTAGCTTTCCCCTAGGGTGAGATGATGTTGTCTAAGATGAGCTCATGCTTTTGCAAGAGGGACAACTAGCATGAGCTAGCTTTCCCCCATAGTGGGATGTTGTTGAAGACGAGCTCGTGTTTGTGCAAGAGGTAAAGCTAGCATGCGCTAGCTTTCCCCCACGGTGGGATGATGTTGTCCGAGATAAGCTCATGCTTGTGCAAAAGGGAAAACTAGCACGCGCTAGATTTTCCCCATGATGGGATGATGTTGTCCAAGATGAGCTCGTGCTTGTGCAAGAGGGAAAGCTAGCACAAGCTCACTTTCCCCCATGGTGGGATGATGTTGTCCGAGATGAGCTTGTGCTTGCGCAAGAGGGAAAGCTAGCATGAGCCAACTTTACCCCACAGTGGGATGATGTTGTTCAAGATGTGCTCGTGATTGTGCAAGAGGGAAAGATAGCACACGCTAGCTTTCACCCACATTGGTATGATGTTCTTCGAGATGAGATCGTGCTTGTGCAAGAGGGAAAGCTAGTATGTCCACAGTGGGATGATGTTGTCCGACATGAGCTCGTGCTTGTGCAAGAGGGAAAGCTAGCACGCGCTAGCTTTCCCCCACAATGGGATGATGTTTCCCGAGATGCACTCGTGCTTGTGCAAGAGGAAAAACTAGCATGCTTTCCCCCATGGTGCGATGATGTTGTCTGAGATAATCTTGTGCTTGTGCAAGAGGGGAAAGCTAGCACATGCTAGCTTTTCCCATCCTGGGATAATGTTGTCTTAGATGAGCTTGTGCTTGTCCAAGAGGGAAAGCTAGCACGTGCTAGCTTTCCCCAATGCTGCGATGATGTTGTCTAAGATGAGCTCGTGCTTGTGCAAGAGGGAAAGCTAACACACGCTAGCTTTCCCCTATGGTGGGATGATGTTGTCAGAGATGAGCTTGTTCTTGTGCAAGAGGGAAAGCTAGCACGCACTAGGTTTCCCTCACGATGGAATGATGTTGTCCGAGATTAGCTCATGCTTTTGCAAGAGGTAGCTTTAGCCCATGGTGGGATGATTTTGTTCGAGATGAGCTTGTGCTTGTGTAAGAGGGAAAGCTAACATGCACTAGCTTTCCCCCAGGGTGGGATGATGTTGTCTGAGATGAGTTCATGCTTTTTCAAGAGGGACAACTAGCATGAGCTAGATTTCCCCCATGGTGGGATGTTGTCGGAGACGATCTCGTGTTTCTGCAAGAGGGAAAGCCAGCACGCACTAGCTTTCCCCCACGGTGGGATGATGTTGTCTAAGATGAGCTCGTGCTTGTGCAAAAGGGAAAACTAGCATGTGCTATCTTTTCCCCATGATGGGATTATGTTGTCCAAGATGAGCTCGTGCTTGTGAAAGAGGGAAATCTATCACACACTCACTTTCCTCCACGGTGGGATGATGGTGTCCGAGATGAGCTCGTGTTTGGTCAAGAGAGAAAGCTAGCATGCGCTAGCTTTCACCCACAGTGGGATGATGTTGTTCGAGATGAATTCATGCTTGTGTGAGAGGCAAAGGTAGCACATGCCAGCTTTCCCCCACGATGGGATGATGATGCCCGAGATGAGCTCCTGCTTGTGCAAGAGGGAAAACCAGCATGCGCTAGCTTTCCTCCATGGTGGGATGATGTTGTCTGAGATGAGATCGTGCTTGTGAAAGAGGTAAAGCTAGCACACATTAGCTTTCGCCCATGGTGGGATGATGTTGTTCGAGATGATCTCATGCTTGTGTAAGAGGGAAAGCTAGCATGCACTAGCTTTCCCCCACGGTAGAATGATGCTATCTAAGATGAGCTTGTGCTTGTGCTTGTGCAAGAAGGAAAGCTATCACGCACTAGATTTCCCCTATGGTGGGATGTTGTTGTCTGAGATGAGCTCGTCCTTGTGCAAGAGGGAAAGCTAGCATGTGTTAGCTTTCCCCAATGGTGGGATGATGTTTTCCGAGATGAGCTTGTGCAAGAGGGAAAACTAGCATGAGCTAGCTTTCCCACACAGTGGGATGATGTTGTCCAGTGGGATGATGTCCAAGATGAAATCATGCTTGTGCAAGAGGTAAAGCTAGCACATGTTGGCTTTCCCCCACGGTGGGATGATGTTGTCCGATATGAGCTCATGCTTGTGCAAGAGGGAAAGAACACACACTAGATTTCCCCCATGATGGGATGATGTTGTTCGATATTCGCTCATGATTGTGCAAGTGGGAAAGATAGCCTGCCCATAGTGGGATGATGTTGTCTGAGATGAGCTCATGTTTGTGCAAGAGGGAAAGCTAGCACGCTCTAGCTTTCCCCCATGGTGGGATTATGTTATTTGAGATGAACTCGTGCTTGTTCAAAAGGGAAAACTAGCACGCGCTAGCTTTTCTCCATGATGGGATGATGTTGTACGAGATGAGCTCGTGCTTGTGTAAGAGGGAAAGCTAGCACACACTCTCTTTCTTCCATGGTGGGATGATGTTGTCCAAGATGAGCTCGTGCTTGTGCAAGAGGGAAAGCTAGCATGAGACAACTTTCCCCCACGGTGTGATGATGTTGTTCAAGATGAGCTTGTGCTTGTGCAAGAGGGAAAGTTAGCACACACTAGCTTTCACCCATGTTGGTATGATGTTGTTCGAGATGAGCTCGTGCTTGTGCAAGAGGGAAAGCTAGTATGCTCATGATGGGATGATGTCCGAGATGAGCTCGTGCTTGTGCAAGAGGGAAAGCTATCATGCACTAGGTTTCCCCCACAGTGGGATGATGTTGCCCGAGGTGCACTCGTGCTTGTGCAATAGGGAAAACTAGCATGCTTTCCCCCATGGTGCGATGATTTTGTCTGAGATGAGCTTGTGCTTGTGCAAGAGGGGAAAGATAGAACACGCTAGCGTTTCCCATTGTGGGATGATGTTGTCTTAAATGATCTTGTTCTTGTCCAAGAGGGAAATCTAGCATGCGCTTTTCCAAGAGGGAAAGCTAGCACGTGCTAGCTTTTCCCAACGATGCGATGATGTTGTCTGAGATGAGCTCGTGCTTATGCAAGAGGGAAAGCTAACATGCGTTGGATTTCCCCTATGGTGGGATGATGTTGTCAGAGATGAGCTCGTGCTTGTGCAAGAGGGAAAGATAGCACGTGCTAGGTTTCCCCCATGATGGAATGATGTTGTCCGAGATTAGCTCGTGCTTGTGCAAGAGGTAGCTTTATCCCATGGTGGGATGATGTTGTTCGAGATGAGCTTGTGCTTGTGTAAGAGGGAAAGCTAGCACACACTAGCTTTCCCCCAGGGTGGGATGATGTTTTCTAAGATGAGCTCATGCTTTTGCAAGAGGGACAACTAGCATGAGCTAGCTTTTCCCCACGATGGGATGTTTTTGGAGACGAGCTTGTGTTTGTGCAAGAGGGAAAGCTAGCATGCACTAGCTTTCCCCCACGGTGGGATGATGTTGTCCGAGATGAGCTAGTGCTTGTGCAAAAGGGAAAACTAGCATGTGCTATATTTTCCCCATGATGGGATGATGTTGTCCGAGATGAGCTCGTGCTTGTTCAAGAGGGAAAGCTAGCACACACTCGCTTTCCTCCATAGTGGGATGATGGTGTCTGAGATGAGGTCGTGTTTGTGCAAGAGAGAAAGCTAGCACGCACTGGCTTTCACCCACAGTGGGATGATGTTGTTCGAGATGAGTTCGTGCTTGTGCAAGAGGGAAAGGTAGCATGCGCTAGCTTTCCCCCATGGTGGGATGGTAATGTTCGAGATGAGCTCCTGCTTGTGCAAGAGGGAAAGCTAGCACGTGCTAGCTTTCCCCCATGCTGGGATGATGCCTATGAGATGAGCTTGTTCTTGTGCAAGAGGTAAATCTAGCACACGCTAGCTTTCGCCCACGGTGGGATGATGTTGTCCGAGATGAGATCATGCTTGTGTAAGAGGGAAAGCTAGCATGCACTATCTTTCCCCCACGGTAGGATGATGCTATCCGAGATGACCTCGTGTTGTGCTTGTACAAGAGGGAAATCTAGCACGCACTAGCTTTCCCCCACGGTGGGATGATGTTGTCTGAGATGAGCTCGTCCTTGTGCAAGAGGGAAAGATAGCACGTGCTAGCTTTCCCCAATGGTGGGATGATGTTGTCCGAGATGAGCTTGTGCAAGAGGGAAATCTAGCACGAGATAGCTTTCCCACATAATGGGATGATGTTGTCCAAGATGAAATCGTGCTTGTGCAAGAGGGAAAGCTAGCACGCACTAGCTTTCCCCCACGGTGGGATGATGTTGTCTGAGATGAGATCATACTTGTGCAAGAGGGAAAGAACACACACTAACTTTCCCTCACAGTGGGATGATGTTGTCCAAGATGAGCTTGTGCTTATTCAAGAGGTAAAGTTAGCACACAGTAGCTTTTCCCCATGGTGGGATGTTTTTGTCCAAGATGAACTCGTGCTTATGCAAGAGGGAAATCTAGCACGCTCTAGATTTCCCCCACAGTGGAATGATGTTGTCCAAGATGAGCTTGTACGTGTGTAAGAGGGAAAACTAGCAAGCGTTAGCTTTCCCCCATGGTGGGATGACGTTGTCAGAGATGAGCTCGTGCTTCGGCAATAGGGAAAGCTAGCACAAGCTAGCTTTACCTCACAGTGGGATGCTGTTGTCTGAGATGAGCTCATGCTTTTGCAAGAGGGAAAGCTAGTATGCACTACCTTTCCCCCACGGTGGGATGATCTTGTCTGAGATGAGCTTGTGCTTGTGCAAGAGGAAAAACTAGCATGCGCTACCTTTCCCCCATCGACGGATGATGTTGTCCGAGATGAGCTCGTGCTTGTGTAAGAGGGAAATCTAGGACATGATAGCTTTCACCCACATTGGGATGATGTTGTCTGAGATGAGCTCGTGATTGTGCAAGAGGGAAAGGTAGCATTCCCAGGGTGGGATGATGTTGTCCAAGATGACCTCGTGCTTGTGGAAGAGGGAAAGCTAGCACAAGCTAGCTTTCCCCCATGATGGGATGATGTTGTCTGATATGAACTCGTGCTTGTGTAAGAGGGAAAGCTAGCAAGTTCTAGCTTTCCCCCATGGTGGGATGATGTTTTCCTAGATGAACTTATGCTTGTACAAGATGGAAAGAGAGAATGCACTAGCTTTTTCCTAGGGTGGGATTATGTTGTCTGAGATGAGCTTGAGCTTGCACAAGACGAAAATCTAGCACGTGCTACCTTTCCCCCACGATGGGATGATGTTATCCGAGATGAGGTCATACTTGTGCAAGAGGAAAAGATAATACGGGAAAGCTAGCTTTCCCCCATGGTGGGATGTTGTTGTTCGAGATGAGCTCGTGCTTGTGCAAGAGAGAAATCTAGCATGCGTGAACTTTCCCCAACAATGCAATGGTGTTGTTCAAGATGAGCTCGTGCTTGTGCAAGAGGAAAAACTAGCACACTTTTTCTTACCCCCACGATGGGATGATGTTGTCCAAGATGAGCTCATGCTTTTGCAAGAGGCACGTGCTAGCTTTCCCCCATTGTAGGGTGATGTAGTCCGAGACTTGCTCATGCTTGTGCAAGAGGGAAAGCTAGCACATTAGCTTTCCCCCACAATGGGATGTGGATGTCCATGATGAGCTTGTGCTTGTGCAAAAGGGAAAGCTAAGATGCGCTATATTTCCCGTATGGTGGGATGATGTTTGAGATGAGATCGTGCCTATGCAAGAGGGAAAGCTAGCACATGCCAGCTTTCGCCCACGGTGGGATGATGTTATCGGAGATGATCTCATGCTTGTGCAAGAGGGAAATCCAACACACACTACCTTTCCCCCACAATGGGATGATCTTGTTTGATATGAGCTCATGCTTGTGCAAGAGGGAAAGCTAGCATGCACTATCTTTCCCCCACGATGGGATGATGTTGTCCAAGATGATCTCATGCTTGTGAAAGAGGGAAAGGTAGAACATGCTAGCTTTCCCCCATAGTGGGATGATGTTGTCCGAGATGAGTTTCTCCTTGTGCAAGAGGGAAAGGTAGCACGAGCTAGCTTTCCCCCACAATGGGATGATGTTGTTCAGGATGAACTCGTGCTTGTGCGAGAAGGAAATTCTAGGTTTCCCCCATGGTGGGACAATGTTGTCCAAGATGATCTCATGCTTGTGCAAAAGGTAAAGCTAGCATGTGCTAGCTCTTCCCCACGGTGGGATGATGTTGTCTGAGATGAGCTCGTGCTTGTGCAAGAGGGAAAACTAGGATGAGGTAGCTTTCCTCCATGGTGGGATGATATTGTCCGAAATGAGCTCATTCTTGTTCAAGAAGGAAACTTAGCACGCACTAGATTGCCCCCATAGTTGGATGTTGTTTTCTGAGATGAGATCGTGCTTGTGTAGGAGGGAGAACTAGCACACGCAAGCATTCCCCCACAGTGGGATGTTGTTCGAGATGAGATCGTGCTTGTGCAAGAGGGAAAGATAACACTCTCTATTTTTTCCCCATGGTGCAATGATGTTTGAGATGAGCTCATGTTTGTGCAAGAGGGAAAGCTAACACGCTCTAGCTTTGCCCCATGGTGAGATAATGTCTAAGATGAGCTTGCACTTGTGCAAGATGGAGAGATTGCACACGCTAGCTTATTCCCACAGTTGGATGATGTTGTCTTAGATGAGCTTGTGCTTGTGTAAGAGGGAAAGCTAGCATGTGCTAGCTTTTCCAAACGATGGGATGATGTTGTTCGAGATAAGCTCGTGCTTGTGCAAGAGGCAAATCTAACACATGCTAGATTTCCCCCATGATGGGATGATGTTTTCCGAGATGAGCTCACGCTTGTGTAAGAGGGAAAGCTAGTACGAGATAGCTTTCACCCACTGTGGGATGATGTTGTTTGAGATGAACTCATGCTTGTGAAAGAGGAAAAGAAAGCACGAGCTAGCTTTCCCCATGGTGGGATGATGTTGTCTGAGATGAGGTTGTGCGTGTTCAAGAGGGAAAGCTAGCATGCGCTAGCTTTTCCCCATGGTGGGATGTTGTCCAAGATGAGGTCGTGCTTGTGCAAGAGGGAAAGTTGGCATGAGCTAGCTTTTCCCCAAGGTGGGATGATGTTGTTTGAGATGAGGTCATGCTTCTGCAAGAGGGAAAGCTAGCAGCTTTCCGCCACAGTGCGATGATGTTTTTTGAGATGAACTTGTGCTTGTGCAAGAGGGAAATCTAGCATAGAAGCATGAGCACATCTCAGACAACATCATCCCTCTGTGAGGGAAATATAGCACACACTAGCTTTCCCCCACGGTGGGATGATATTGTTCAATATTCGCTCATGCTTGTGCAAGTGGGAAAGATAGCCTGCCCATAGTGGGATGATGTTATCCGAGATGAGATTGTGCATGTGCAAGAGGGAAAGATAGCATGAGCTATCTTTCCCTCATGGTGGGATTATGTTGTCTGAGATGAGCTCATGCTTGTGTAAGAGGCAAAGCTAACACTCACTAGCTTTCCCCACGGTGGGATGATGTTGTCTGAGATGAGCTCGTGCTTGTGGAAGAGGGAAAGCTAACACGCGCTAACTTACCCCCATGGTGGGACTATGTTGCCGGAGATGAGCTCGTTCTTGTGCAAGAGGGAAAGATAACATGAGCTAGATTTCCTCCATGGTGGGATGATGTTGTTTGTGATGAGCTTGTGCTTGTGCAAGATGGAAAGCTAGCACACGCTATCTTTCCCCCATGGTGGGATGATGTTATCGATGAAGAGCTCGTGCTTGATCAAGACAGAAATATAGCATGAGCTAGCTTTGCCCCACGATGGGATGATTTCGTTTGAGATGAGCTTGTGCTTTTGCAATAGGGAAGCTAACACGTGCTAGATTTCACCCATGGTGGGATGATATTGTCTGAGAAGAGATCGTGTTTGTGCAAGAGGGAAAGCTAACACGCAATAGCTTTCCCCCACGATGGGATGATGTCGTCGGAGATGAGATTATTCTTGTATAAGAGGGAAAGTTAGCAAAAGATAGATTTCTCCCACAGTGGGATGATGTTTCCCGAGATGAGCTCGTGCTTGTGCAAGTGGGAAATGAGCTAGCTTTCCCCTATAGTGAGATGATGTCCAAGATGAGCTCGTGCTTGTGCAAGAGGGAAAGATAGCACAGACTAGCTTTCTCCCATGGTGGGATGATGTTGTATGAGATGAGCTCATGCTTATGCAAGAGGGAAAACTAGCACATGCTAGCTTCCCTCGATGGTGGGATGATGTTGTCTGAGATGAGTTTGTGCTTGTGCAAGAGGGAAAGATAGCATGTGCTAGCTTTCCCCCATGGTGGGGTGATGTTGTTCATGATGATCTTGTGCTTATGCAAGATGTAGCTTTCCCCCATGATGGGATGATGTTGTTCGAGATGAGCTCATGCTTGTGTAAGTGGAAAAGCTAACACACTCTAGCTTTCCCCCATGGTGGGATGATGATGTCCGAGATAAGCTCATGGTTGTGCAAGAAGGAAAGATAACACATTCTAGCTTTTCCCCATGATGGGTTGATGTTGTCCGAGATGAGTTTGTGCTTGTGCAAGAAGGAAAGCTAAGATGTGCTAGCTTTCCCCCACGATGGGATGATGTTTTCTGACATATGCTCGTGCTTGTGCAACAGGAAAAGCTAGCACACTCTAGTTTTCCCCCATAGTGGGATGATGTTGCTCGTGATGATCTTGTGCTTGTGCAAGAGGGAAAGCTAGCATGAACTAGCTTTCTCCCACGATGGGATGATGTTGTGCGTGATGAGCTCGTGCATGTGCAAGAGGTATCTTTCCCCGATGATGTTGTCTGAGATGAACTCGTGCTTGTGTAAGAGGAAACGCTAGTGCATGGTAGCTTTCCCCCCATGGTGGGATGATGATGTCTGAGATGAGCTTGTGCTTATGCAAGAGGGAAATCTAGTGCATACTAGCTTTCCCCCACGATGGGATGATGTTGTCCGAGATGAGCTAATGCTTGTGAAAGAGGGAAATCTAGCAAGTGCTAGCTTTCCCCCATGGTGAGATGATGTTGTTCAATATGAGCTCATGCTTGCGCAAGAGGAAAAGCTAGCACGAGCTTTCATTCCCCCACAATTTGTGCAAGAGGAAAATCTAGCACGAGATTGATTTCCCCCACGATGGGATGATGTTGTCCTAGATGAGCTCGTGCTCGTGCAAGATAGAAAACTAGCACACACTATCTTTCCCGCACATTCTGATGATGTTATCTCAGATGAGCTGATGCTTATGCAAGAGGGAAAGCTAGCACACACTAGCTTTCCCCAATGGTGGGATGATGTTGTTTGAGATGAGCTCATGGTTGTGCAAGAGGGAAATCTAGCATGAGCTAGCTTTCCCCTATGGTGGGATGATGTTGTTGAAAATGAGCTTGTGCTTGTGCAAGAGGGATAGCTAGCACGAGCTAGCTTTCCCCCAGGGTGGGATGATGTTTTCCGAGATGAGCTCATTCTTGTGCAAGAGGGAAAGCTAGCACACGCTAGCTTTTCCCCACGGTGGGATGATGTTTTTAGAGAGGAGCTCATGCTTGTGTAAGAGGGAAAGCTAGCACGCACTAGCTTTGCACCATGATGGGATGATGTTGTTGGAGATGAGCTCGTTCTTGTACAAGAGGGAAAACTAGCACGCGCTAGATTTCACCCACAGTGGGATGATGTTGTCCGATATGAGATCGTGTTTATGCTAGAGTGAAAGCTAGCATACACTAGCTTCCCCCATGGTGGGGTGATGTTCTCGGAGATGATCTTATGCTTGTGGAAGAGGGAAAGCTAGCAGGAGCTAGTTGCCCCCCATGGTGAAATGATGTTTTCCAAGATGAGATTGTTCTTTTGCAAGAGAGAAAGCTAGCACGGGATAGCTTTCCCCTACGGTGGGATGATTTTCGAGATGAGCTTGTTCTTGTGCAAGAGGGAAAGCTAGCACACACTAGCTTTCTCCCATAGTGGGATTATGTTTTACAAGATGAGCTCGTGCTTGTGCAAGAGGGAAAGTTAGCATGCGCTAGCTTCCATCGATGGTGGGATGATGTTGTCTGAGATGAGCTTGTGCTTGTGCAAGAGGGAAAGCTAGTACGTGATAGCTTTCCCCCATAGTGGGATGGTGTTGTCTGTGATGAGCTCGTACTTGTGCAAGAGGTAGCTTTCCCACATGGTGGGATGATGTTGTTCGAGATGAGCTCATGTTTGTGTAAGAGGAAAAGCTAGCATGTGCTAGCTTTCCCCCATGGTGGGATGATGATATTCGAGATAAGCTCATGCTTGTGTAAGAGGAAAAACTAGCACACGCTAGCTTTCCCCCACGATGGGTTGATGTTGTCTGAGATGAGCTCGTGCTTGTGCAAGAGGGAAAGCTAGCATGTGCTAGATTTCGCCCACAGTTGGATGATGTTGTCTGAGATGTTCTCATGCTTGTGCAAGAGCGAAGATTAGCACGTGATAGCTTTCCCCGATGGTTGGATGATGTTGTTCAAGATGTGGTCTTTCTTGTACAAGAGGGAAAGCTAGCACATGCTAGGTTTCCCCACGGGTGGGATGATGTTGTTCGTGATGTGCTCCTGCTTATGCAAGATGGAAAGCTAGAGTGCATTAACTTTCCCTCTTGGTGGGATGATGTTGTTCGAGATGTACCCTTGCTTGTGAAAGAGGGTAAGCTAGAATGCACTAGCTTTCCCCCACGATGAGATGTTGTTGTTAAGAGGGAAAACTAGCATGCACTAGTTTACCCCCACTATGGGATGATGTTCAAGATGTGCTCCTACTTGTGCAAGAGGGAGTGCTATCATGCGCGAGCTTTCTATCATGGTGGGATGATGTTTCTCGAGATGCACGTGTGTTTGTGCAAGAGGGGAATTGATGTTGTTCAAGATGCGCTTGTGCTTATGTAAGAGGGAAAGCCAACACACACTAGCTTTCCCCCACGATGGAATGATGTTGTTTGAGATGCACTTGTGCTTGTGCAAGAGCAAAATCTAGCATGTGTTAGCTTTCCCCCACAGTGGAATCATGTTACTCGAGATGTGCTTGCTCTTGTGCAAGAGGGAAAGCTAGCACACTAGCTTTCCCCCACAGTGGGATGATGTTGTTTGAGATGCACTTGTGACGCAACCCGCACCCTCGACGGCAAGGTCGTTCACCAGGACCTTCAAAAAACCTTGACCCGAAGAGTCCAAGCTCTTCCAACTCCCTCGGGAGGCTCCTACCCACAGTTATGCCCCACGCGATCTTCCCCTCGGAAATCGGGAGATTGGGTCTCGCGTTGTCGCGCGATTCGTGACTCTGCTCCCTGTCTCTCAACTGCCGAAATTCCGACTCCGAATGATCAACGGTCAACCTCGGGGTATCTCTATCCGCGATGTCGAGTCCTCGCGCTTCAAAATCCTCAAGCTCTGAAGTGCCAATTCCCGGTGTGAGGCCACCTGTCCTCCACTAAGTTTCCCGGGCCCCACGTTACCACGTCACGTCGGGACTTCGCGGTTCGCGGGTCTACGACTCCAAGTTCCTGCTACTGGAAACCCCGAATGCCGATAACCCCGATGCCCCAGATTCGTGCCACCTGTCCCTCCGAGACCAACGACTCCGATCAAATCGGGAAATCGGGTGTCGCGACTTTGACGTGCATGAAACTTTTGCACTCACCAACTCCGATTTGCCGAGATGCAACGGCAACTGATTTTCCCTACACCTGAGGGTTAACCACCTCAATCCTTCTCCTAGATCCAACGATCCACGAGACTTCGCGAGTCTTCACGACCCTCCAAGTCGCTGATTCTCTTCCTCTATGAAGAGATCTATGTTCCAACACCTTCGTCCTGCGCGACCTCTGTTGAACTTGTTCCTTCAGCGAACGGAAAGGAGCTATCCCTCCTGAGCTTTGTTCCCCGACTCCTTCAAGGATTCTCCGAACACTTCCCTGGTGTTCGATCTTCAATCACTTCCGGCCCTTGGTCACTTCACACCCACAACAGCTCCGACCTTCTTCCCCTCAGACTTGCTACTGAGACTCAGAATCGGCCTGCACTCTTCTCCACGGCTTGAACAACTCAACTCAACTCTCAACAAAGTAGAGTGAAAGTTCAACTGCTTAGCCTCCTCAACGCACTCTATGCGGAGGTATTCAACTGCACTCGATGCAGGAATCTCCTAGATTAAGCAGAGAAACAATTGAAACTCATTCTCTCAAACACTCACTCTCTCTAGTCCTTCCACATAATCACATACACCGCATACGAAAGAAGAATATAACCTGAGACGAAAACACAAAGGCACAATCCCAACAATATACAAGGGATAATTACATCCATCGGATGAATTTCAACTGGGCCACTCTGGGTTGATGGGAATAAGCGTTCTCCTATTGAACCTTCTCTACGCACTCTATGCGGAGGTATTTCCTGGTTCAATCAGTTGAGTGAAATAGACTTATTCTCTCCTTTCCCCCAGATTTATAATCTGCCATGAGATCACATATGCAGCATATATAGTGAAAGCATAACAAGAAGCAAGCATACAACAACATAAGGTTAGCAGTATACAGAGAAAAATCACAGCCATGAAATTTTGAATCAATTTCCTCTATTAACTCAATATCTGTACATGGGGATTTTCCACCAGCTCTCTGCCTGTTCTCCTTCCTTCTCCTGGCTGCTAATGCTAATCTCTTACTAATGCCAATAATGCAATAATAAAAAGGAGGGTGTCTTTATCCCATTTTCCCTCTCAAAAGCTAAATTGTCAAATCTGACTTAATGGTCCTATCTTCCTGCACTAAATCTAATCTCTCTGCATTAAATCTAATAAGTGCCTCTACTGAACAAGGACGAGAGATTATCTACTCCCGGTCTACTTTCAGTATGCAAGTACGCCTATATATAGAGTTTTTTATGAAAACGACGGCGCTCATAAAAAATAGTCAAAATCGTGACGCTGGCGTCACTCTGCGGTCCTTTTCTTTCTCCATGTGCAGCCTCGCGTGACGAGGTGCGGATGCTCCTGCATCATACTCCTCGACTCAAAAAGATTTCATGGGCTCCTGTCCATGAGCTCCTGTATGGTGTGCCCATTCTTTTGTATAATTGTCTCTGATTCCCAGCTGGCATCCTCTACTGGGTGATCTTTCCATTTCACCAGGTATTCTAAATACTGCTTTCTCCTGGTCTTCCTGCCTACCCGCTTGTCCAATATGCACTCCATCTGAGGTTTCTGTGTAATTGGTAATTGTTTCTTCCATTGAACCACTGGCTCCAAAGTGTCGGTGCCTGTTCCTTCCATCCTGTAGGGGTATAAATCCGCTATATTGAAAATCGGAGATATCCCGATACCCTCGGGTAACTCAAGCTCATATGCGTTCTCGCCGAACTTCCTCAAAATTCTGCATGGCCCGATTTTCTTCAACTTGAGCTTTGTATACGTTCCCCTTGGAAAACTTTATTTTCTTAAGTGTGCCAAAACTATGTCTCCAACTTCGAACTGAAGTTGTCGCCTCCTCTGGTCGGCTCTGCGCTTATACTCTTGATTCAACTTCTACAGTCACTGCTTCACCTCCGTGTGAAGTTCTTTCATCGCCTCAGCGAACTCCTCAGCTCTCGCGCTGCTAGTTTCGGTCTGTTCTGGCTCCCTGAGCTCAGACACTCCTCTCGGTTGTGTCCCATACAAAATATGGAATGGGCTCTTGCCTGTACTCCGATTCACTGAATCGTTGTACGCAAACTCCGCCTGTGGTAGGATCTGATCCCAACTGGTGTGATGCTCCGTCACCAGACTTCTCAACAAATCTCCCAAGCTTCTATTGACCACTTCTGTCTGCCCATCTGTCTTTGGATGATATGCTGAGCTGAATGCCAAATCAGTCCCCAGCTTCTTCCATAGCGTCCTCCAAAAAAGACCTATGAATTTTGTATCCCGATCCGAGACTATGCTCTTGGGCAATCCATGCAATCGCACGATTTCTTTGAAAAACAAATTTGCGATGTGGGTTGCATCGCTCATCTTATGACATGGTATGAAATGTGCCATCTTCGAGAACCTGTCCACCACAACAAAAATGGAATCCACGCCTCTCTGTGTTCTCGGCAAACCCAACACAAAATCCCTACTAATGGCCTCCCATGGTCTCTCAGGTATGGGTAATGGCTGGTATAACCCTGTGTTCTGTTTTCGGCCTTTTGCGTGTTGACATATCCTGCATCTGTCAACAAAACGCTTCACATCTGTGCGCATACCTGGCCAGAAATATGATTCGCTCAGCTTGGCGAATGTTTTGTCATGTCCAAAATGACCTGCTAAGCCCCCGYTGTGCTTCTCCTTCACTAAATTCTCCCTCATGGAGCAATCTGGAATGCACAGTTGGTTTCCTTTGAACAACAATCCATCTTGGATTAAGTAATCAATCCACGGACTCCTATCCCTGAGAACCGGATTCTCGGTTGCTTTGTATGCCTCGCCAAAATCTGCGTCACTTGCATACATATCTTTTAAATTTTCAAATCCTATGGTTTTGACCCTGAACTCCTGTAGTAACAAGCACTTTCTGCTCAAGGCATCAGCCACCTTGTTCGCAGTTCCCGAAATATGCTTGATCACGAATGTAAAGTTCTGCATATACTCTACCCATTTTGCGTGCTTCTGGTTCAGCTTCTCTTGCTGACTTACGAACTGCAATGCGTGGTTGTCACTGTACAACACAAACTCCTTGGGTACAAGATAATGCCTCCACTTTTTCAACGCCTGTATGACGACATAGAACTCTTTGTCATAGGTGGAGTATTTCAGCTTCGCATCATCCAGCTTCTTGTTGTAATATGCCATAGGTCTGTCATCCTGACTTAAGACCCCTCCAACAACATACCCACTAGCGTCACACTTCACCTGGAAGGTCTTCTGGAAATCAGGCAGCACTAACACTGGCTGCTCAGTTATCTTCCGCTTCAACAGATTGAAGCTCTTTTCGGCCTCAGCTTTCCACTGAAAATTTTTATGCCGCTTCTTCACAGTGTCCATCATCACGGCACTGATTCCACTAAAGTTCCGGATAAACTTCCTATAGAATCTTGCCAATCCATGAAAGCTCCGTACCTCAAAAACATTTCTCGGCGATGGCCACTTCCTGATCACATCCACCTTCTCAGGGTCCATCTTCAACTCGTTCGGTGATATTACAAAACCCAGATATACGAGTTCTGTCTGCATAAATGAGCACTTCTTCAAATTTATTAACAGCTTCTCCTGCTGCAGTCTTCTCATCACCGTGGCCAGATGCTTTAAATTCTCTTCCCTGGTTTTACTGAAAATTAAAATATCATCCAGGTACACCACAACAAATTTGCCAATGAATTCCCGCAGGACTTCATTCATTAGCCTCATAAAAGTGTTGGGTGCATTTGTCAAGCCAAATGGCATGACCAGCCATTCGTACAAACCCTCGTTTGTCTTGAATGCTGTCTTCCACTCATCCCCCTCTCTCATCCGGATCTGATGATATCCACTCTTGAGATCAATTTTGGAGAAGTAATTCGCCCCACTGAGGCAGTCCATCAAGTCATCCATTCTTGGCAATGGAAACCTGTACCTGATGGTGATCTTATTGATCGCTTTGGAGTCTATATACATTCTCCAGCCTCCATCCTTCTTTGGGCTCAGTACTGTCGGAACAGCACATGGACTAAGGCTTTCCCTCACCAGTCCTTTATCTTGCAGATCCTGCACCTGCCTCTTGACTTCCTCGTTCTCTTGAGGGGTCAACCTGTATGCTGCCTTATTTGGTAGGCTCGCTCCGGGTATGAGGTCAATATGATGACTCACACTCCTCATCGGTGGCAACGAACAAGGTAATTCGTCTACGATGATATCAGCGAAATCTCCAAGTAGTTGCTGAATCTCGTCCGGTAAGTCATCCAC
>JZKD02S1707504.1:640272-660921 GCA_000966675.3 Picea glauca
TGCATCAATACATGTATATATGTGATATGTATTTTTGAAATAAAACTCACATTTCTTACAAAAATAATTAGAATGAATTAATAATGAGTCCTAAGTGAGCTATTCAAACTAATGGAAGATGAGAAAAAAATGAATGACTTTGAATATATGATTAAAATTGAAAATCAATATCTTAATTTTTATAATTTATTTGTAGTTACATTAAACATTAGTCATTAATAATCAAAGAAAATGGGGACATATACGAAGTTCAACTAAAAACCTTGAAAAATGTGTTACAACATATATCTCTTATGCATTTAAAATTATTATCATTTTCTCCTCCTTTTGGTGAAAGTAATGCCCAACCATGATTGATTTTTCTATGGTTGGTTGACACTATTACATCAGGTCAGTGGTTTTGTAGAAACGACAATGAGGAGAGATCAATATMTRYRTACTACTCTTCAAAGACCCTTKCTTTCACTRCVTACTCCTRGCATTGGTTCTCARAGGAAAATMAATTACTTAAGTYCACATTAGGCATATCAATAGATTGACTTCCTCCATGGAATATATTAAGGATTTATAAAAAACTCAATGTTAATGAAGTCCATGTAATAGAATATTTCCAAATTTAATGAAATATGTGTTTTAACATTAAAACTACTTCTCATGGAAATCCCATATGAAGGATGTACTATGAAGTAAAGGACTTTATCATATTACCTTGGGAAAAGAAACTGCCATTGCTATTTCTTGAAATAAATTCAAATAGGAAAATAAAAATGATGGAGCATGTGGATTAATTAAAATGTCCATCTCTAGTGATTTATGATTTCACCTTAAAAGGAGTTGATAAACTAGATGAGGTTTGAGAAAATATGTAAATTGTATTTGGTAAACAAAATGAGATTCATGCCCACCATCTTGAAAATCAACATCCTATTAATTTCTCTTTTATTGAAGATTAACTATCTAA
Source organism: Picea glauca (assembly GCA_000966675.3). Lineage (NCBI taxonomy): Eukaryota > Viridiplantae > Streptophyta > Pinopsida > Pinales > Pinaceae > Picea > Picea glauca. The sequence goes on from JZKD02S1707504.1 coordinate 641,234, forward strand.
GCTCAAAAAGCTAAATTTTTTATTTAAAAGCTATAAAATAGAAAATAATGATGACCAATTCATATATGTTATTCTTGTTAATCTTGGTGCCACATATATCTACTTTTCACTCAACGAGAGAAGCTTTATGGGCCACTTACATATCACTTTACTATGTATACTACATTATGTTATTGATTGTTGAGTGTTTATGGTCTATATTCCATACTTGTGAACTGCTATAAGAGAGTGAGACTCACTAGTTGAGTGGGGAAGAGAGGCCATGGAAGTTTGTAATGGTATTTTGGTGAGAAATTGATTGAAAAGATGGGACTCACTAGTTGAGAGGGGGAGAGAGACCATGATAGTTTGTAATGGTATTTTGGAGAGAAATTGATTGAAAATAAAAGTTGGTTGTTACAATTTTAGTGGAAGTAGGACTGGGGCCGTCAACCTTTCTAGATGAGGGATTTGTATTGGTGGAGAGACTTATATCTTGGAGACACTTAAATCTCCATCAGTTCATCAATTCATGTTGTCTTTTAATAGATTTATAATTGAATTCAACTTTGGAAATTGAATCTAATTAAGAAGAAAACTTAAATCATTTGAATTATTGTTATTTAGGTTTTGTTGTTTACCTATTCATGAAAATTGTCAATTCATGTTGAAAAATTATTAATTTAAAATTTGTGAAAGATGAAATATATATTTCTTGTTAAGTCATGAATTTCTTGTAACTTGTATTTGATTTGTATTGAATCTTCTATCATATAATTAGTATCTAGTATAATTTAATGGCATCTCATCTTCCTTTACATAAACTACTATCTATAATGAAATTAATATAATTAATATAGAGATAAATTTAAGATTAATATGATCCACAGTGACACTAAATATCTTCACCACAACATTAGACACTAAATATCACTCTCATGACGATGCACGATTCCTATTAATTTATAAATATAAGAAACATCCATGTGATATGGATTCATAGATTGATTCATTCAATGTTGCTACCCAAATAAATTAATAATAAAATGTAACATCCCGCTCTGGCGCACTCAGAAAACTTATTTTTTGAGGACACTTTCTCACAAGTGATCTAGACTATTATGATATTAAAACATTTGTCCTTGATTATGATGTGTTATGATAGATGACATGATGCTTTACTGCATTGACATAGACAAGTGTTATTGACTCAGTTTTATTGAGTGTGCAGGGTTTTGTACCTTGAGTATGCAAAGGCATCGACAAAACCCTTGGAATCCGGATCGAGTCAGGGAGTGTGCTATTGGGGTTTGATTGTTTTACTATGATTTTAGTACATTTGATTAGATGATATGATGTGGACATGTCTGACATGATTGTTGATGATGTCTGATATGATTGTTGTTGATGATGGAGTAAGGGAGCCACACACAACTACCAGAGAGGTTGAGGGAGAGGTGTGGACAACAGCCCTGCCACAGCCTACTAGCACTCTCACCATGGATCGAACTGTAGGTTAATGATTACCTAGTTCGAGAGGACTGACGATGCCATGAGGGAAGATTGCAATAGTCGCTCACGATGATTCTAAGGGGTGAAAAATAAGGTGGGGGCCTTATTCCTTAGAGTCCCTTAGTCTCCCACAAGTTCACCTGGCAGAGTGTTGACTCCAGGGGTTATTGATGTCTACCAATCAGTCAAGAGGCGAGTGGCACCCTTGGAGCACATAGTAGATCCTGAAGGGCACGTTGCGCAAAGGAACAAATGAGGCGAGTGGCACCCTTGGAGTACCTAGTGCATCCTGAAGGGCACATCGCATTGATGATGATAGAGGGAGGAACCTAGATGGCCCTACGACATTTATCTCATTAAGAATTGTTTTAAAAAAACAACTCCCCTAATTAAGTGTCACCCATTCCAGAATCTAAGTTCCAAGTCAAAAACTTCTCTAGGGGTAAAATTTTGTCTATCCTTAAGAAAATATCTCTATAAAGATAAAATGATAAAGTTAAAAAAAAAAAAAAAACCACTTAGGCAATAATTGTGGACTTCATAAATTTTTGGGTAAAATGAAAAGAGTAAGAACTTAAATAAAATCTATGGATATCAAAGGCGAAGCATAAATTAATTATTTAACGTGTGAAAGTGTAAAAAGATATTAAATTAATAATAAAAGGAAAAGAGGGTGAATTGCGCAACTATCATTTTGGCTCTAGTAAAAAGGGGAAAGAAGGAAATATAAAATTTAGGAAACTAGGGAATGGAGGTAACATAATAAGGGAAAGAGGGGAACTTATGGTAAAAAGCGAGGTCAACTTAGTAAAGAATATGCAATTAAGAACTTTCTAAATTGAGCTAAATTAGCAACTTCATTTTAGGAAAAGTATTTAAAACCTGTAAGGGAATCTAGGGACACCTAGGAGTAAATTTAGGAGTAACTCTAGGTGGGTGAGGGAAATGAGACAATTATTAATATAAAGAAAATAATTACTGGGGATGGATGACACCTGTACGAAGGAGAATTATTAGAAGATTTTTATTAAAACTTAAATTAAATGAGATTTAGGTAAAGATGGGAAGTTCTAACACTCTATAAAAGAGAGGAAGGAGGAGGAAGTGGGGGATCGGCTGTTAGCATAATGTTACACTGCCGGATTAGTGAATTGACTCATTCACTTGTGGGAGTTTGGATTTTCTAGCTCGGAGAGGAGTGGTAGATCGCCCTCGCGAGGTGAGCTGGGAACTAGACGTACCATCTGGATAGTGTGTGGCCCCTTTGCGGCTCAGGGGGATGAGGGGGAAGAAAAGTACCCCTAGCATTGGCTAGGGGATACCAGTGTAGTCTTGACAGTCGGTGGTTGGAAGCGGCACGGAGCGTGCAGACGACACTCAGAGCAGGCGAATAAGCAACTATACACATTTATGTTGATTGATAGAATGTTGTAGGATGTATGTTTTAGATCTGCAGGTGTATTGAGTAGGAAACTGTAGGTGTAGTTTTATGACTGAAATTTTATAACCTGGCTGATTTATTGGTTGATTGATCTCTCTGTGGTGTTGATTGTGACCCTTGCGCTGCTCTCACCATGCTCTTCTATTTACATTTTCGACTGCGTATTATGTATGCAAGGATAATTTAACTCTGTATTGATGATTCTGGCAAATTAAAATGTGATTATTTCATTCCCAGCGAATTAAAATGTGATTATTTTTACTCCCGGCCTGCAATCTCTTTCTTCAAATCGGTATTAATTATTAGGTTAATCTAGTGTGCGTTGAAAAAATTGATGGCATCCATGCCCTTCCCGTGCTCTGAATCTCTTTTAATTTTTGTTGGCTGAATTATCTAGCGAGTTACCCTTGGTTACTTCTCTCCCAGATCGAATTTCACTTCCTTGACTGTGTTTTTCTTGCTATTAGTGATGTTGTATTTTAAGTGACAATCTATATGTTATTTTTTTAAAACGATGAATCTAGATTTTATATTTCTGACGAATTCATAATTATATTGCAAATGATAAGTCATTTCTCTGGTATGTCGGCGAGTACATAATCCTGGCATCCAACAACGACTCTTTTAGAACTGCTATCGATCGATTAAGCCTTGACTTTGATCATTGTGCTTCTGTAAGAATCCTGACACCTTCAATATTATCGCTTTCCTCTTCTCATAGGGGTTATTTGACATCCGGACACGGCCTGGCCACTGCCTGGTGGTGTCGTGGTACGTTTGGCACCCTTATTTTCTTCTGGTTAGTCCCAGGTGCACCAACTATATGCCCACCTTTATGGTAAAAAAATGTTTGTTCTGACGTGGATACAGAGGTTCCTGGGGGTTTCCAAGACTACCTTGTTGATTGGGCAGTGGTCAATTCCTGGGAGGTGGAACGATTTTACACCAATTCCCACCCTCGCTTTGCCTCGAGTTTAAACAAGTTTTCATTTTTTTTACTATATCTTACCAAGATGAAAACAAGCAACTCTTAATTGACGATGATTTCCTGGGATAAATGAGAATACGCCGTTTGGTTACTGTGCGTAGCACTGACATCACATTTCTTGTTACCTGCGTCTGCCTTTAAATTATGTTTGAATTATCACGATAGGACTACATCCCATTCATTACTATAACTGCCAATTTAACATTTGTAAAGAGTGTGGTCACGAGTTGAACACGAGTAGACGGTGTCAGCGAAATTTTTAAATCCTATTTAGTGTCTTGGAAGAAAACCGTTAAGTCTTGACATAATTTACTGACATGAGACCGTGAAGATCAGCCTTACCTCAATGATAGTCTGCATGGAAGAATTATGGGTGCATTAATCCTGATGATTGTTCTATGGTAATCTCAGAATTTGCATGTTACAACTGACCTTGAAGTTTGTGCAATCGTTGTCTTACTTCGTTAATGTCCTTGTTCCCTGGACACAACATTTGGCCTTGGTTGTCTTAGTTGATAGTGCTCTCAAAATTTTAGGCTAGCCGCTTGATTGTAGTTGAATAACAATCCAGTTAATTCCTTATCCTTTATTTGTTATCGGAACTTGTACAGTTGTAATCTAATATCTAAGACCGTGTACCAATTAAAGAGCTGGCAATTTTGCGCCTCTTTACCTTAAGATTTTATTGTCAGAGTAAATTTGTGGTGGATGAGTAAATCTTTATGATTTTAACATCCGCATTTGTGTAGTTAACTGTCGGGATTAGTAGGTGTTTTTGATTTATAATAAATCATTGCTTAGAGGAGATGCGCTTAGTATACTTGTGCTTATGTGTAGATTCTCAACTACGCCTCTTTAGTCTAACTTTGATTAATAGAACTTTCCTTGTGTAAAATATTGTAAAAGTAAATAATAATAAATAAAATGTTGAAAATGTTTGGTATAGTAATTAATGTTATCGATTCATTAACTACATAAGACCAGGTGGCCTAGCCCCAAATAATTAAGTAAAGGATATTACGTAACCCCTTTTAACAACTAGGTAAGGATTGATTTGGAAGGACAACGAATTTGTTTTAAATTGGGTAAAATTCCAATGTCTCTTCATATTGTTATTATTAATGTGATTGGTGATTGATATTTTATTTGCAATATTATTATAATATAGAAGTTGAGGTGGTTATGGTAAGTCATTGAAATTTTATTGTATTGGTAGCATACAAGAAGTAATGTGATTGATAATTTATTTGCAAAGTTATCATAATATAAGATGTGATGTTGTTATGGTAATGTTATTGTAATTTTATGGTATAGGTAACATATAAGATGTATTGAGATTGCTAATTTATTTGCGGAGTTATTTTAATAGTAGTGTAATGTTGTTATTATTTTATGGTAATGTTGTTGAGATTTTATCGAATTGTTAACATATAAATGTAATCTCATTGAACTAAGTACATTTAGTTGTTATGAGTCATTAAATGGGGAATAACAATTAATTGAATTTACATTATTTTTAAAGGGGGAATTGGGTAACACGTCGATTAATGGAATTTAAATGGAGTAGTTGGTCTGTAATTAATGCCCATTTGAGTCGTAGATAATGCCTTGTCTTAACAATGGTTGGTTCTTGTCGGAGCTATTCCGACTTGCACCTTCATAGAGGATGTTGTTGTTCAGTTAATTATTGTTGTACTTGGTTGTAATAATTTAATTGCTTGGTCTTCTTTTGTCGGAAAGGATGTAGACACCTCCATGTTCCTCAAAATAGTCACTAGCCCTAAGACCTTAAATAGTTAAAATCGATGAGAACCTGGGCTTGAGCGTTGCTTATGTGTCTTGGAGGTCCTAACCATTGTAGGGTAGGACGGGCAGGTAGTCAGTCTTACTTATTTCTCGATTGATCGTCGTTAAATGCATGTAGTTACTTGATGTGCATCTTAGGTCGTCTTGTTGTGTTCGTCGTGGTTTGTGTCTTGTTCATTGTCGCGTGGCGACGAAGAGTCGAATGTGTTTATCTCCCTTGTACACGCGTGCACACACACTTTAAAAAAAAATAAAAATTATACTTGTTATATGAGGTTCGTCGTCGTAACGAGGAGGTTGTTACATATGGTATCAGAGCGGGTTCAACCCTTGACTTGGGATCTCTACGGATTTCAATGTTATGATTTGATTATACTGTTGCTAATTGAGTTGACTTGTGTGAGTGCAGGTAATCATGGTTAGAGGACTTCATGGAGGTAGACGACAAGGTGTTGTGGGAGGAGGCACGATGCCTCTAGTAGCATCCACACCTAAGGGGTCTAACCCCCAGGGAGACGAGCAGGTGCTCAGACAGGAGTAGATAGAAGTTCGCGATGTGGTCAGAATGATGAGATATTTTCAACGCATGTCCAAGTCACTGATCATCCATTTGGATAGAGATGAGGCCAAGGCGTCGGCACCCTCTAAGGTTCCACCGCGTGCATCGACCATTACTGGTAGAATTCATCGTGAACTCAAGAAGGTCAAATTTCCTGAGTTCTTTGGTGCCCCGGACGGTGCAGCCGCCGAGGCATGGCTGGAAAACATGGAGATGTGCTTCACACTTCGTGATTATACCTCCAACATGAAGGTCTACATGGCGATCTTTCAACTGAAGGGGAGCACTCTTCTATGGTGGAAGATGCTCCTACCATAGCTGAACATGGCCATTGAAGACGTCTCATGGGAATTGTTCAAGGAACGGTTCCGAGAAAGGTACCTTTCAGAGGAATCCATTGAGTGTTAGCTCAATGAGTTCAATGCCTTACGACAGGGAGGTCGTACGGTGACCAAGTACGAGGCCTATTTTATGGTGCTGCTCTGGTATGCTCCACACCTTAACACAGAGAAACTTAAGGTCAATTGGTTCCTGTTCAGTCTTAACGAAAGCCTGCGTGCAAAGGTTAGAATTTGGATGCCTCAAACCTTGCACGATGTCGTCCAGAAGGCCCTCATAGTAGAGGAGGTGCTTATCAGTGGGGGTCAGACCAGGACTCCAACAAGACTACCAGGGCAGGTTCCATATGGAACACCGCAGCACCAGACACCAGCGAGACATACGTCGGGATAACATGGCTTCCATAGGGGATCCACTTTCACTACACCCCGGCGACCACTGCCTCAGTAGCGAACACCTTATCGGGGACCACCACATCAGCAACAACGTCGCCCGTAACAACAGTAGTTTAGACCTGTTTAGTAGAACAGACCAGGGTTCCAGGCCGATGGGTCTTCATCTTCTAGTTCAGGTACCGGGACTACTAGGCCGAAGAAGGGGTGTTGGACCTGTGGGGAGCCACACTACCAGCGTGAATGTCCCGTGGAGAGGACCATAGAATCCGGATCAGCCAAACCTACTACAGTGGGAGATATGGTCAAGGCCCATCAGATTCATGTAGCAGCGAATAACCACCAGGTAGAGCATCAGTTGATTTTTCTCGAGACGAGAAGTATCGTCCCTGACCAGACCCTCAGTATTTTGATAGATCCCAGTGCTACAAATCCCAGTGCTACCGAGAGTTTCATTTCTGGTGTAGCACTTAAAACGATTAAGGTAAAGGTATTTGAACAAGATGAGTTTAGCTTCATAGAGATGGCTTCAAGAGTTAAACAGAAGGTTGGTGGAAAGTTTATGGGATGTGCGCTTAACCTGGGAGAGTTTGTCACGAGGACCAACCTATACGTCACGATCTTAGGATCTTATGATGTCGTGATGGGTATGGATTGGTTGGAATCGTTTGAGGCGATACTCAATTGTAGGATGAAACTGTTGATCTTGGTCAATGAAGAAGGACAGAGACATGTGATTGTAGGATGGAACCAAGGAGTTTCCTTGAGGTTCGTCTCTTCCTTACAGTTATGAAAGAGTATGTGCAAGGGGTACAAGCTTTATGCAATCCTTGCACTAAATAAGAAAGGAGTAGCGGAAGGTATAGAACACCTTCTAGTGGTGAGAGAGTTTGCGAACATGTTTCCAGAGGAGTTACCTGGGATGCCGCCGAAGAGGGAATTGGAGTTTACCATAGACCTAAAACCGTTGACTGAACCGATAGCAAAAATGCCTTATCGGATGTCGACCCCGGAGTTACAAGAGTTGAAAATTCAACTGAAGGAGTTGTTGGACCTGGGATTGATACGTCATAGTGTGTCACCGTGGGGTGCACCATTTATTTTCATACAAAAGAAGGATGGATCGTGGAGGCTTTACATTGACTAGTGTCAACTGAATAAGGTCACGATCAAGAATCAGTATCCCTTGCCAAGAATTGATGATCTGTTTGATCAAATGAAGGGTGAGACAGTGTTCTCCAAGATCGATTTGCAATCAAGGTATCACCAGTTATAGATCAAGGAGGATGACGTCCCTAATACCGCCTTTAAGACAAGATTTGGACATTACGAGTTTACTATTTTATCGTTTGGGCTGACAAATGCCCCAAGAGTATTTATGAGTTTGATGAACAGGTTGTTCCGCAAGTACTTGGACAAGCTCATCCAAGTGTTCATTGATGATATTTTGATTTACTCTTGTACGACAGAGGAGCATGAAGAGAAGTTGCACTTGGTACTACAATGTCTACGATAGCACAAATTGTATGGGAAATTGTCCAAATGCTCTTTTTATCAATCGAGGATTCACTACTTAGGGCATGTCATCTATGGCGAAGGTATTTTCATGAATCCAGGCAAGGTCGAGGCTATTATGGAATGGCCTGCACCGAAAAATGTCAAATAAGTGAATAGCTTTATGGGTTTAGCAGGATACTATCGACGGTTTGTCAAGGGATTTTTGAAGATAGCAAATATGATCACGGAATTGCAGAAGAAAAACAAGAAGTTTGTTTGGACCGAGAAATGCACAGAAGCATTTCAGAGGATTAAAGAGATGTTGACAATAGTGCCAAGACTAAAGGTCCCTGACATCGATGTGGACTTCTTGGTATGCATTGACGCATCCAAGGAAGGTTTAGGTAGAGTCTTGATGCAAGACGGACAAGTGATAGCTTACATTTCGAGGAAGATGAGAAGTCATGAGGATAATTGAGCGATGCGCGATTTGGAGTTATTAGACATCGTATATGCCTTGAAGGTTTGGAGACACTACCTTGTTGGATGACAATTTTAACTAAAGACTGATCATTGTGGACTACAACACATTTTTATGCAAAGCGACCTGAATGCGCAACAACGACGTTTGTTGGAATTGCGTAGCGAGTAAGACTTTGAGATTACTTACATAAAGGGAACAGTGAACCGAGTGGCAGATGCTTTGAGTCGGAGGCCATGCATCTTTTCATTGTTGCCTCTTGAGATGAATCTATGTGAAAAGATTCTAACTTTACAGCATGATGACGACTAGTGCAAAGAGGTCAAGGATTTTATCGGACAAAACACAATGATGGTACCATGATATGAGAGATTTTGATTTGATGGTAATCGGTTATTGAGGTTTAAAATTTGGGTTTACATACCGCCAAATGACGAGTTGAGGATGTTGATCCTGAGCAAGGCTCATAGAGCATTTTACATGGCTCACTCGGGAGTCACAAAGATGAGGGAAGACCTTAAACCCTTATTCTTATGGAAGGGAATGAAGGTCGACATAGTCAACTATGTAGCTAGATGTCTAGAGTGTTAGTAGGTAAAGGCTGAACATAGACACCCAACATGATTACTTCAACCACATGCCATTCCAGAATCAAAATGGGAGGTTATTTCGATGGATTTTATTGTTGGATTGCCACTAACGACAAGGAGACATGACTCGATTTTCATAGTAGTAGACAATCTAACGAAGAGGGATCACTTTATTCCAGTGCATACGACATATCAGGCACCTGACATAGCTAGAGTTTTCATCAGTGAAATTTTGAGGCTGCATGGCATGCCTAAGATGATTATATCTGATCGAGGATCGGTGTTTACTGTATGATTTTGGACGAGTTTCCAAGAGGCGTTGGGAACCCAACTTAACTTTAGTACTGCGTATCACCTAGAGACTGACAGACAGACCAAACAAATGAACCAGACCTTGGAGGACATGTTGCGCATGTATGTGATGGACCAACAAAAATGTTTGGAAGAATTCTTACCACTTGTGGAGTTCACTTACAACAACAGTTAGCAAAGCACCATTAAGATGGGGCCTTTCGACTTTCTTTACGGGCGACAATGTTGGATGCCCTTGAGTTGGGATCAACTTGAGGATAGGTTCCTAGTGGGACCAGAAGCGATCCAAGAAATGGAAGAGCAAATGAAAACAATAAGACAAAGGATTAAAGAAGCGCAGGATCGACAAAAGAGTTATGTCAATGCGCACCGAGTTGATCGTAATTACGAGGTCGACGATCGATTCTTCTTGCAGGTTAAACCGCATAAGAGTTCGATCAAGTTTGGAAAGGGAGCTAAAATCTCTCCTAGGTTCGTGGGACCTTCATATATTGTGGAGTGAAAGGGGCCCATGGCCTATCGACTAGCCCTGCTTAATTCTTTGAGGTGTATGCACGATGTTTTTCATGTATCTGTTTTGAGACATTATATTAGGGATCCTACACATGTGATTGACATGAGTTACTTGTAGGTGTTGGATGAGGGAGCGCTCATGGCTGAGCCGGTCCGCATCTTAGATCATCGCATTCGACAATTACGACATTGAACAGTAGATCAGGTCAAGGTCCAGTGGGACCATTATAGTCCGCACTCGGTGACCTGGGAGGATGGATATGATATCCACCAACAGTTTCCATTTTTGTTTGATAGATAGACATATGATACTATGATACACTTATTTCGACATTTATACTAAGAAACTTCGGGACAAAGTTTAGACCAAGAGGGGGTGTATGTAACATCCCACTCTGGCGCACTAAGAAAACTTATTTCTTTAGGACACTTGCTTGCAAGTGATCCAGACTATTATTATATTAAAACATTTTTCCTTGATTATGATGTGTTATGATAGATGACATGATGTTTTACTACATTGATATAGACAGGTTCTATTGACTCAGTTTTACTGAGTGTGCAGGGTTTTGTACCTTGAGTATGCAGGGGCATCAATGGAACCCTTGGACTCTGGATTGAGTCACAGAGTGTGCTATTAGGGTTTGATTGTTTTACTATGATTTTAGTACATTTGATTAGATGATATGATGTGGACATGTCTGATATGATTGTTGATGATACAGGTTGACAATAGCTTGCCGACCAGACTCACATATGGAGTCAAGGGGCCACACACAACTACCAGAGAGGTTGAGGGAGAGGTGTGGACAGTAGCCCTGCCATAGCCTACTAGAACTCTCGTTGTGGCTCAAACTGTAGGTTAACAATTACCTAGTTCGAGAGGACCCATGATGTCGTGAGGGCAGACTGCAACAGTTGCTCACGATGATTCTAAGGGGCGTGCAATAAGGCGGGGGCCTTATTCCTTAGAATCCCTTAGTCTCCCACAAGTTCACCTAGCGGAGTGTTGACTCCAGGGGTTAATGATGTCTACCAATCATTCAAGAGGCGAGTGGCACCCTTGGAGCACATAGTGCATCTTGAAGGGCATGTTATGCAAAGGAACAAATGAGGCGAGTGGCACCCTTGGAGCACCTATTGCGTCCTGAAGGGAATGTCACGTTGATGATGATAGAGGGAGGAACCTAGATGGCCCTATGACATTTATCTCATTAAGAAATTTAAAAAAAAAAAAAACTCCCCTAATTAAGTGTCGCCCAGTCCAGAATCTAAGTTCCAAGTCAAAAACTTCTCTAGGGGTAAAATTTTGTCTATCCTTAAGAAAATATCTCTATAAAGATTAAATGATAAGGTTTATAAAAAAAGAAAAAAAAAACCACTAAGGGAATAATTGTTGACTTCATAAATTTTTGGGTAAAATGAAGAGAGTAAGAACTTAAATAAAATCTGTGGATATCAAAGGTAAAGAAGAAATTAATTATTTAACTTGTGAAAGTGTAAAAAGATATTAAATTAATAATAAAAGGAAAAGAGGGTGAATTGCGCAACTCCCAATTTGGCTCTAATAAAAAGGGGAAAGAAGGAAATATAAAATTTAGGAAACTAGGGAATGGAGGTAACATAATAAGGGAAAGAGGGGAACTTATGGTAAAAAGCGAGGTCAACTTGGTAAAGAATCTGCAATTAATAACCTTCTAAATTGAACTAAATTAACAACTTCATTTTAGGGAAAGTATTTAAAACCTGTAGGGGAATCTAGGGACACCTAGGAGTAAATTTAGGAGTAACTCTAGGTGGGTGAGGGAAATGAGACAATTGTTAATTTAAAGAAAATAATTATTGGAGGAAAGTGGGGGATGGATGACACTTGTACGAAGGATAATTATTAGAATATTTTTATTAAAACTTAAATTAAATGAGATTTAGGGAAAGTTTGGAAGTTCTAAAACTCTATAAAAGAGAGGAAGGAGGAGGAAGTGGGGGATCGACTGTTAGCGTAATGTTATGCTTCCAGATTAGTGACTTGACTGATTCACTTGTGGGAGTTGGGATTTCCCAGCTCGGAGAGGAGTGGTAGATCGGCCTCGCGAGATGAGCTGGGAGATAGACGTACCATTTGGATAGTGTGTGGCCCCTTGTGGCTCGGGGGGGGTGAGGGGGAAGCAGAGCACCCCTAACATTGGATGGGAGGTACCAGTGTAGTCTCGACAGTGGACGAGCGGAAGAGACAAAGAGCGCATGGACGACACTCGGAGAAGGCGAACAGGCAACGGTACGCATTTATGTTGATTGATAGAATGTTGTAGGATGTATGTTTTAGATCTGCTGGTTTATTAAGTAGGAAACTGTTGGTGTAGTTTTATGATTGAAATTTTATAACCTGGTTGATTTATTAGTTGATTGATCTCCCTGTGGTGTTGACTGTGACCCTTGCGCTGTTCTCACCATGCTCTTCGATTTACATTTTCGACTGCGTCTTATGTATGAAAGGATAATTTAACTCTGTATTAATGATTATGGAAATATTAAAATGTGATTATTTCATTCCTGGCGAATTAAAATGTGATTATTTTTACTCCCGGCCTGCAATCTCTTTCTTCAAATCAGTATTGCTTATTAGTAGAATCTAGTGTGCCTTGAAAACAATTGATGGCAGCCATGCCCTTCCCATGCTCTGCATCTCTTTTAATTTTTGTTGGCTGAATTATCTGGCGAGTTACCCTTGGTTACTTCGCTCCCAGACTAAATTTTACTTCCCTGACTGTGTTTTTCTTTCTTTCAGCGATGTTGTATTTTAAGCGACAATATATATGCTATTTTTTTTAAAACAACGAATCTAGATTTTATATTTTTGACGAATTCATAATTATATTGCAAATGACAAGTCATTTCTCTAATATGTCGGCGAGTACATAATCCTGGCACCCAGCAACAACTCTTCTAGAACTGTGATCTATTGATTAAGCCTTGACTCTGATCATTATTCTTCTGTAAGAATCTTGACACCTTCAATCTTATCGCTCGCCTCTTCTCATAGGCGTTATCCAATGTCCGGACACGGCCTTGCCACTGCCTAGTGGTGCCATGGTATGTTTTTCACCCTTTGTTGCTTCTGGTTTGTCCCAGCCGCACCAGCTGTTTGCCCTCCCTTATGGTAAATAAATGTTTGTTGTGATGTGGATACAAAGGTTCCTGGGGGTTTCCGAGACCGCCTTGTTGATTGGGCAGTGGTCAATTCCTGGGAGGTGGAACGATTTTATACCTATTCCTACCCTCGCTTCGCCTCAAGTTTAAACAAGTTTTCATTTTTTTTTACTATATCTTACTGAGATGACAGCGCGAAGCTCTTGATTGATGGTGATTTCCTGGGCTGAATCAGAATGCGTCATTTGGTTGCCGCACATAGAACTGACACCGCATTTCTTGTTACCTATGTCTACCTTTAAATTATGTTCGAATTCTCACGATAGGACTGCGTCCTATTCATTACTGTAGCTGCCAATTTAACATGCGTAAAGAGTGTGGTCACGATTTGAACGCGAGTAGACGATGTTGGTGAAATGTTTAAATCCTATTTAGTGTCTTGGAAGAAAACCATTAAGTCTTGACATAATTTACTGACCTGAGACCGTGTAGATCGGCCTTACCTCAACGATAGTCTGCATGGTAGAATTATGGGTGCATTAATCCTAATGAATTTTCTATGGTAATCTCATAATTTGTGTGTTACAACTGACCTTGAAGTTTGTGCAACCATTGTCTTACTTCGTTAATGTCCTTGTTCCCTGGACACAACATTTGTCCTTGGTTGTGTTAGTTGATAGTGCTCTCAAAAGTTTAGGCTAGCCTCTTGATTGTAGTTGAATAACAAGCCAGTTAATTCCTTATCCTTTATTTGTTATTGAAACTTGTACAGTTGTAACCTAATATCTAAGACCGTGTATCAATTAAAGAGCCGACAATTTTGCACCTCTTTACCTTAAGATTTTATTGCCAGAGTAAATTTGTGGTGGATGAGTAAATCTTTATGATGTTAACATCCACATTTGTGTAGTTAACTGTCGGGATTAGTAGGTGTTTTTGATTAATAATAAATCATTCCTTAGAGGAGATGCTCTTGGTATACTTGCACTTATGTGTAAATTCTCAACTATGCCTCTTTAGTCTAACTTTGATTAATAGAACTTTCCTTGTGTAAAATATTGTAAAAGTAAATAATAATAAATAAAACATTGAAAATGTTTAGTATAGTAATTAATATTATCGATTCATTAATTTCATAAGACCAGGCGGCCTAGCCCCAAATAATTAAGTAGAGTATATTACGTAACCCCTTTTAACAACTTGGTAAGGATTGATTTGGAAGGACAACGGATTTGTTTTAAATTGGGTAAAAGTCCAATGTCTCTTCATAGTGGTATTATTAATGTGATTGGTGATTGATATTTTATTTGAAGGATTATTATAATATAGAAGGTGATGTGGTTATGGTAAGTCATTGAAATTTTATTGTATTGGTAACATACAAGAAGTAATGTGATTGATAATTTATTTGCAAAGTTATCATAATATAAGATGTGATGTTTTTATGGTAATGTTATTGTAATTTTATGGTATCAGTAGCATATAAGATGTATTGAGATTGTTAATTTATTTGCGGAGTTATTTTATTAGTAGTGTAATGTTGTTATTATTTTATGGTAATGTTGTTGAGATTTTGTTGAATTGTTAACTTATAAATGTAATGTCATTGAACTAAGTACAATCAATTGTTATGAGTTAGTAAATGGGGAATAACAATTGATTGAATTTACACTATTTTTAAAGGGGCAATTGGGTAACATGTCGATTAATGGAATTTAAATGGAGTAGTTGGTTTGTAATTAATGCCCATTTGAGTCGTAGATAATGCCTTGTATTAACAATGGTTGGTCATTGTCGGAGTCCTTCTGACTCACGCCTTCATAGAGGATGTGGTTGTTCATTTAATTATTATTGTACTTGGTTGTAACAATTTAATTGCTTGGTCTGCTTGTGTCGGGCGGGACATAGAAACCTCCATGTTTCTAAAAAAAGTCACCATCCCTGAAACCTTAAATGGTTAAAATCGATGAGAACCTAGGCTTGAACGTTGCTTATGTGTCTTGGAGGTCCTAACCATTGCAAGGTAGGATGGGCGGGTAGTCAGTCTTACTTATTTGTCGATTTATCATCGTTAAATGCATGCAATTACTTGATGTGTGTCTTACGTCGTCTTGTTGTGTTCATCATGGTTTGCATCTTGTTCGTCGTCGAGTGGCGACGCAGAGTCGAATGTGTTTATTTCCCTTGTACATGTGAGCACACACACTTAAAAAAATAAAAAAATGTACTTGTTATATGAGGTTCGTCATCGTAACGAGGAGGTTGTTACATAAAATATGCTCGTGTGCTATCGACGTCCATCGAAGCAACGAATTTTTACCAAAATTATCACATTTGACTTGGAGTCCAAAACGTGTGCACATACCAAGTAATAATGGTTTCTCTATTGTAGTCTCTGTGGGAATTTTTGCAAAGCTAGTAGTCAAAGTTTTATTTCCTTTCCAGCAAAATGTCCGTCATGGATCTCAGCATTAAACTAATGAGAATGGCAGGTCTGAGTCTAAGTTTTATAGATAGTTTTATTTCCTTTCCAACAAAATTTCCATCATGGATCTCAGCGTTAAACTAATGAGAATGGCAGGTCTGACTGTAGTCATTGATTCAATACGAGTCCACAAATAATAATTATGATTGTTGTTATTGATTCAATAAGAGTCCGCAAATAGTAATTATGACTATGATCAATGACTCAAAACATAAATTAAAAAATAACAAACATTAAATCCAAATCTCAATATTCATTTGTCAACCAAAAACTAACAAACATGACATCTCAAATGGCAAGATTCATAAAACTAGAGAAGAGGAAGAGACCATAGTTTTCTCCTAATAAAAGAAAACTGAAGTGGACATTGTGTTGGATCTAGATTTCTCAGGCTTAAATCCAAATATTAATTTATCCTCAATCAATTGTCATGCTTGCAATTTATAAAAAAACCGTTACGACAAACAAATATTTCATATAAAATTCAATGTGAATGGCCTCTAATAAAATTACAAACTTGGAAAGTCAATAATTGTACAACCCAAAGGAAATATTCTCAATATCTATCACAAAGAGTTAATAATTCTACAATCCAAAGAAGATATTCTCAATATCGATCACCCATAAGTCCATTGAAATAAGAAAGAGACAACATAACTAGATGAAAAAATTTAGGATTTTTTATCTCACCAATGCAAATTCCCTCCTTTCTTAATATTGTAAACTAGTCAAACCAATAATCACCCCAAATGAAATCTCTTCAATATTTATTATTCATAAATATGTTGAAATAAGAAAGAATCATTTTTTATCATTTAAAATTTTATTTAAATATAAAATTAAATAGTCCAAAGATTTATGATTAGATGGAACAAGAACTCCAAGGTTTTGAAGGAATTTCAGGGGAGGCCAGTTCCTCAATATTCATATATGGATTATCTATTCAATCTCTATTAATCTACATGCGATGATGTCTTGTAGATAGATTGAACCAAATAATTAGTTGAGACAAAGCATCATGTTTAATTGTATTGGGTCTGATGGAATCATTAACCACCAAACAATAATAGAGTAATAATATGAAATTTCAAATCCAATAGTCTATATTCTTTGAGAATTGGGTGTTTGTCCATCACCCCAATTGATGAAGACATGCACCTATTACTTGGGATAATTATTTACCAATTGATGAAGACATGCACCTATTACTTGGGATAATTATTTATTTACTGCAATTTTAGGGGTATTTATAAGATCTATTTTTGTTTGATGAATCTAGCAACCCATGCACTCTATGACTAAAAATACTAGCAATATGATGACCAAAACATATGTTACAAATAACAAAAGCTAAAAATAGATCTCTCAAAACATTATTACATTTGATTGGTGATCATATTGTTGCAAACCAATGAAGGAAAATAGGTTACTATATTATTTTCCTGAGAGAGGGAATAGCAATGTCATCCCAAGTGTTGAATTTTTTTGGCTGTAACCATAATATTAATCTAAAGTCCAACATTTCACATGCAATATTTGGCTAATTGAAATTTCAATCTTTGTCCATACTTAAGTAATTCATGCTTGACAATCGAAAATTAACAACATTTCAATAGATCTAGAAGTATCCCCACCAAATGAAGTTGTGTTTAATGAAATCCCAAAATTTAAAAGTACTATATTTCCTTACATTCCCTTACAGAATCAAATTCCACCCAAAATTTTGAACTATATCAAAGTTACTCAGAGTTGAAGTGCATAGAAAAATTCAATACCCGAGTTTTGTCTCTTGGTATCATGCAACATTTCCATTAAAAATGAGACCTATCTTGAATTTAACTTTTTCCTTATGAAAATAATTTTTATGATGGAAAAATCATATGCTATTAATAAATTAGGTTAAAAACATATCTATAAAAATGTTCATTTGAGAGGTAGTAGAGGAGTTGATTAATACCAGGGAATAATAATGTCGTCAAAAGTGCAATTTTTTCAATAATCCAAAATCACTAGCTTCTTTTTAATGTAAACATAATTTTAATGTCAAATTCAAGATTTCAAAAATAATATTCCTCTTATTAAAATTTCAATTTTATTCTAAACTTGATTACTTAAAACTTTAATATCTACATTTAAATAAATGTAAGTTTCTTTTTCAAATAAAACAAAATATGAAATTTAGTAGAATCCCTTCTTAACTTGTTACTACAATATCAAATTACATAGAACTGCAAATTATATCCAAATTACTCCCCATTTATGTACATATCCACAAACATAATTTATAAAATCATATCCCATCAAAACTATAAATTATAACCAAGATCATCCCATTCATGTACATACCTACTAACATAATCAGCTCATTTAACGATACGTGATCAAGCTAATGGTTGTGCCTTGCTATTTTTAATCGGATAAAATTTATCACTGTAAACTGTACATGGGGTATTCAATCAAACAGTTTAGCATAAATATCACACTTTTAAAATTAAAAAACTTATAATAAAATTAAACTTGAAAGTTTAGTTTTACAAAATAATAATAAACTTTTACATTTTAATATTGAATATCGAATACAAATTGGTCAGATCTCGTGCGGGTCGTAGTATGCGTCTGGAGATCTGGGAGATCTAGCAGGTATAGGCAAATGCATACTGTGCATCTTGGTCGTCTCTTTGATATCATATGCACTTAACATTGCAAGTGCATCTCCCAAGCTGTGTCCTGTCAATGTTATACTCTACCTCTCATCCTTGTATTGTTTCACCAGCTGTGTTATCTCGCCCACTACAATATCCCTGGCGCTTCTACTGCATTTTTCAGAGCCTTTATCCACGGAAGTATAACAAGACAGAAATCCCTTTTCTATTCGGACATTTGGATCCGGATTGTTTTGTACATTAACATGAAGTAGAGTAGGGGGAAATGTAACTAATATGTCTTTGAAATTTTGCATCCATTCTTGCGCTGTTCTCGTTCCTGGCCAGGCAATCACTATGTCACGTCGTCCCAATCTCTCTATCTCGTTTGGATCCGTGCAAACCGCAATAAAGCCTATCCAAACAGCTTTGTCTATTGATTCATAGCCAAAAGAGGATCCTAAAACACCAGTATTTGCGTATATATATTTGGTTACTTGATAACCCGAGTGAGGCAAACCCAGTTTCTGAAAAAGAAAGCGTTTACTGTGCTTACAGGTTCCGTAATATTCCTAATAGTCTCTGTCATCAAATGCGTCTTAGCAAAGTTGAGCGAATTCCCCGTATCTGACAATCTCAGCTTTCAAAATTGGGGTCATGGGATCAAGTAATCCTTTCCAAGAATTGACACCCTGGATATCTCGCCACAAATAAGAAACTTTCGGTCCCCCTCTTTGTGCGGGCTGATCACTGTCCCCATTATTAGTTTTGGGTGGAGAGGGACTTAATGGGTACTTCAGGTGAGAAGCCCACAAATCCTTTGTATAAAGGGGAAATGCAAATCGAACCATCCTATGTCCTAATTTACAATTGGAAAACAGATGCTGCTGTATTGGACGCTGTAGGTGGTTGGTTTTCCTAGGTTTTTTCTTTGGGAAAGACTGATGCAGAAAGAATCGAGAGACAAAGATAAAGTATATATATATATATATATATATATATGTG
>JZKD02S1707504.1:663432-680434 GCA_000966675.3 Picea glauca
ATCACCTTATACGTTTTCACCTTATATGGAAAAGAGAGGAAGGCTCCAACTTTTTATTTATTATTTATTTATAATCAATAATCACCTTATATGGAAAATTCTCCAGTACCAAGCTCCAAACTGAAGGAAGCTACAACTCCCTAGATTCTCCAGTTCCAGCTGGAAGGAGGCTCCAACCCCCTAGTTTACATGGCTGCAACCTCAAGGAAGTTATGACTCCCTGAATTCTCTAGCTCCAACTAGAAGGAGGATACGACCCCCTGGTTTACATGATTCAACCTAAAGGAAGCTACGACTCCCTGTATTCTTTGGTTCCAACTAGAAGGAGGCTTCAACCCCATTAACCACACCTCTGAAGTTTCTTAACCACTTAGTCATATTTCCAGGGCTTCGTCTAGAGTTGACCAGGGTTGAAATCAATGACAACCAACTTTCCAACAATCGCCCCCTTTGGCATTGATGGAAACACTCATGCTTCGCTTGTGACCATTGCTCCCCCTATCTGCATGCTTCTGATTTTTCTCTCCCAATTTGACATAAATGGGAAAGGGTAGCTCCCTCTGACGATTTCGCTCCCCTTGTTTTCTTTTGTTGAATGTCATGTAGATCAATGTGGGGGTTCTTGTATATGTTTTCTTTCCTTATGATGCTCTTTGTCCATTGATGTTTATTGTTATTGTAATCTACTGACATATATGAAAATAATTCATGTTAAGATTTCTTCATCACCGAACTTCAAGTCTTCAAGGCTTGTCATGTTCACTTCAATGACATCAATGACATAATCATCCAACAATATTCTTTTGATAATATAACTCTTCCTAATGGTTTAGCTCTGTCTTGTTGTGTCTTTCACTACTTTCCTTCCCGTGACTAGTTGGTTTCACCTGTCAATAAACTTTACTTCTGAGTGATACAACAAGTCCATATTTATTTCTACAATTTCTTCTAATCTCATGATTTCATCCACTATCATGTATATTCTCTAGTTTATGTCAAGTATTGTCTTCTAGACCTACCAAATATCTCATGAAAACATCTTGGTCCATATGCCATAACAATTGTCCATGACTCTGCTACACAACTACACACACTGCTGACAAATCTGTCACTTTATTGTTATGAATACTTCTTTGAACTACTACAACTAATCACTACAAATTCATTCTCTCAAGACGAATCAAATTTGTCCTCCATTCTTCTCAATCTGCAAAGCTATATCTAAATGTCTACAAAAAGTAAACTTTCTTGAATCTGCACTAAGTGTATCCATACTTGAATACATGTGTGGAATCCTCTATACAATTATGAATCTCTACCTCAAAACTCCGTCAATAATATTCTTCATAACTTCCAACCGATCTCTTCAAACCTGCATGCAGATGTGTTTTGAAAACCAATCTCTCACAAGGGATATTTTCCATCATACCATTGATAATTTGTCCTCCCAAAATATATAAACATTTCAAACTTCTTGAATAATAATAATTGTTTCTTAGACTCTCCCTCTTCAACATTCATATTATTCGGAGTCTCCAAGCTAGATGGGTTAGAAGAATACTTCAAGTTGATTTGCGGTAGGTTCATCATTTTGAATCTCGATATCTCCATCTTTGATCTGGATTTTATGAGCAAAAAAAAATGAATATAGATTATTAAAGATGCTTAACATAGAATAACAAAAATATAGTAAGAAGGTTTTCTATTCAATAAGCAAATAAGTTGAAACTGTAAAATGCAACAGAAACAAGCTTTTTGGAATGGTGGCGTCATATCTACAGTTGCGTTCATTCGCAAGAGGATGATTACAATGAGGATTTGAATATATTTTAACAATAAATAGGAAGAAATAAACTTGTTGGAATAACAATATGAATACTAATGCGAACAATTGATGCACCAACAAAAAAATTCGAAAAATTAGCTCTGCTAGGGTTTTCTTTGCAAGGGTCCGCAGTGATGAGCTCTGCTGAAGGAGGAGTGGTGGCTCCTCCTCCTTCGTCCACTGAAGAAGATGCCTTCACTTGCCTGGTGAATGTCCAAGGAAAGAAGAAATATTCCATCCCTCCACCAAAGTTTGTTAAAAAGTTAGATTCCATTCCAGAGATCGCATTTCCATCAGAGAAGCCTATACATATGGCAGTCTCTTTGGCGGATCATGCCCTAATAGGATAGTTTACTGGTGTCTGGATGACTCCCCGTACCACTGACACTTGGGTCCAGAATAATTGGAGACCTTTGATATCCCAAGGTGTCTCCTGCTATGTGATCGGACGAGGGTATTTTCTATTTGATTTTGTCTCGAAATTCGATAGGGATCTGATTTTTCAAAGTGGACATTACTTTACGGGTCCACAGGGGCTCTATCTGAATAGATGAACCCCTGATTTTGACCCGACTATGGATATCCCCAAAGCGGTACCAGTTTGGGTCCGTTTACCAAACCTCCCCATGCACTGTTGGGGAGAGGAATTTCTCAGAGCCATAGGAAATGGGCTAAGTAAATATATTGATCAAGATGACCCTAAAGGACAATACTCTTTTGCTCGAATCTGTGTTGAAGTTGATTTGGAGGCGGGTTTACCGGAGGCAATCAAGCTTACGGTTAAATGCTGGCAACATTTCTAGCAACTAGACTACGAACAACTACCTTTTAAGTGTAGGCATTGCCATGCATATGGGCATTTTCAAAGGCACTGCCCCAAATTATAGGAGCCAGAGACAGGGAAAGCGACGAAGGAAGGATGGCAACAAATGAAGAAACATAAGGCAAACCCAAGAAGAAAGGGCTCTAAGGTTTCTGAACCGCCGGCCAAAGCTCCTATTACGAAGGACCCTAAATCCTCTAAAGTTCAGAAGGAAATCCAGATTTCAAACTCTCGAAATAGTTCTGCAGCCCTTGAAGAAAAAGAACCACCAGACAAGGCAAATGAAGAAGGAGAAATACCTCCACCAATTGCTAACCCTATGGGTGAAGGATCTCAAGTTAAAGAAACCATGAATGTGGATTCCTTAGATCAACAAGACAAGGAGGACCCTCATGTCGAAATGCCATCTGAAGAAGGATCAGAGGAGGATGATACGGAGGAAGATGACATAGATCAAACAATGTCGGTTAAGAAAGATAAGAGAGGAAGGAAAACAAATAAGGAAAGAAGGGAAGTAGCTGCTTACCGATATAAGCTAGCCAGAGTACAGTCTACTATTGAAAAACACCTGAATCCCAGAAATACCAGACATCAGGGAAATGCTGCGAGAGGGGCAGCGTCCAATCCAAAAGGTAAATAATGCAGATAGTCTCCTAGAATTGTAGGGGGCTAGGAAGTAAATCGAAAATGTTATCTATGAAAGATCTTATCAGAATATCGATGCCTCATATCCTCCTTATCCAGGAGACAAAAATGGAAGAGCAATCTTTCCTCCAGGTTGCTCGTTCATTCTGGTTTAATGCACAATGTATAGCTGTCAATTCTCGAGGAGCGTCTGGAGGATTGGAAACTCTCTGGGATCCTTCTAAGGTTGAATTAGTAAGCTCGATAACCAATATTCATTGGATTTTCACTGAAATTCTATTTAAATACACTAATCTCCGGTTAAGCATCTTTAATGTGTATGCACCTATTGCTCTCTCTGAGAAGCAATATTGTTGGAACTCTCTGAATGCTCATATGGTAGACTCTCATCTTGATAATTATATAGTAGCAGGTGATCTTAACTTAACCCTTTCCGCCCTTGAAAAAAGAGGAGGAAATGTGATTAGAGATCTGTCTAGGGAGTGGGTGGAAGACCTTATAGCTGAATGGGATCTGGAGGATATTAATCCTGTTAAAGGGATTTACACTTGGACAAATAGAAGGCTAGGCCCAGGACATATTGTTGCCCGTCTGGATCAGTTTTTGGTCCAACAGTCCCTTCATCTCCAAGGGATCGATCCTATTTCTTCTATTATAGCTTTTAGTGCTTCTGATCATAAGCCTATAGCGCTCTCCTTTGTCAAAGATAAAAATCCGGGACCTATCCCTTTTAGATTCAGTCCCTCTTGGATCTCCATGGATGGTTTCTATGACATTGTAGCTCTATCCTGGAGCACTAATGTTAGAGGGTTAGCTTTCCATGTTTGGGAAGAAAAGCTACGAATCTTGAAAAATGCTTTGAAAGATTGGGCTAAACAGCATAAAACGCCAAAATAGCAAAGGCTTGAAGCTGAGAAGGAATTGGAAGACTTTCATTTCAGATCGGAAGGTTATCTAGACCAACCTATGAAGGATGAAGAATTACTTCTTCACAATAAGTTGCATGATGCCTGCAGAATCGAAGAAAGTTATTGGAAAATCAAATCAAGAAACCATTGGCTGCAGGAAGGGGATAAAAATACCAAGTTTTTTCACAAATAAGCTGAGATAAGAAAGCATTTTAATTCTGTTCCTAAGATTGAACATTTGGGAAATCATCTCATTGCCTTTGATGAAATTAAAAAAGCATCTCATAACCACTTTAAGGAGATATATTCCGAGTCATCTCCTGACTTAGATCTCAGCAATATGGAAATTTTAGATCTTATCCCTTCTTTGGTTTCAGCCCATTCCAATTATCTTCTCATGCGTCTTGTCTGTCTGGAAGAAGTCAAATCTGTTGTTGAATGTACGAGCCCTGATAAAACCCCCGGGCCAGATGGGTTCACTGCCCGATTTCTCATCTCTTGTTGGCCCATCATCCATAGGGATCTTCTGAAAATGGTCAAGAAATATCAATTATGCAATAAAATCGGAGGAGGAACCAATTCCTCCTTTCTTGCTCTCATTCCTAAAGAAAAAGGAGCTTCTTCCTTTGCAATATTTCGTCCGATTTCCCTTTGCAACATTGGATATAAATTTATCACGAAGGTTCTAGACAACAGGCTAAAAGCTATTTTGCCGGGTATTATTCCTGAGAACCAGGGAGGATTTATCCAAGGAAGGCATATCTCTAACAATATTGTCCTTGTTCAGGAAGCTATTCACTCCAGTATCAACAGGAAGGAGAAAGGTATGGTAATTAAATTGGATTTGATTAACGCCTTTGACAGGGTTCATCATGCCTTTTTGTTTCAGGTAATGAGAAGGTTTGGATTTGAACCTGGAGTTCTCTCTTGGGTTAAAGCCTGTATAAGCATGCCATGGATTGCCCCCCTGGTAAATGGAAGAGAAGCTAAATTTTTCCAGGCCTCTCGGGGTCTGTGCCAAGGGTGTCCCCTTTCTCCCTTGTTGTATTCCATTCAAGCTGCTGCTCTTAGCTTTCAATTGGAACACAGTAGATCCCATCAAGTTTTGCTAGGAATATGGATCATCAGGGGGGTCAAAGAGGTTAATCACACTCAGTTTGCGGATGACACTCTTCTCCTAGGAGGAGCGAGTACAAATGTGGAAAAAAAATTCAAATCGGTTCTGGATGATTATCAAGATGCTTCGGGAAGCCTAATTAATTACTCCAAGAGTCAAATATATAGCTAGAATTGCTCCCTGATTGAATTGCAAAATCTGGCTCGAATTCTGCATATTGAAGGTAATTACCTATGGATAGATTTCAATTATTTGGGAATCCCAATCTTCAAAGCAAAGATGAAAGTCTCCAGTTGGGGTCCGTTGAATGAAAAGCTACAAGCAAAAATCAAAGCATGGGGAGCATCATGGCTGAACGTAGTAGGGAAAATTGTGCTCCTTAAATCAGTTCTGGCTAGTATGCCAGTCTTTCAAGGCTCTCTTATTCTAGCCCCAAGTACAGTTCTTGGCAAAATTGAAGTGCTCCTATGGAGATTCCTGTGGAAAGGGGGGAAGCATAATGAAAATTGACTCCCTCTATTTAACTGGACAAAGGTCATAGCTCCCTTGTTGGAAGGAGGTCTACAGCTTCGAGACCTTCGTGCTCAAAATTTATCCCTGGGAGCAAAGTTGCTATGGAATATGGTCACCGGGAATTCTACCTAGTGTAAGCAGGTTCTCTTGAAGAAATAATTTTCTGGATCAAGACTTCTATGTTTGGATAAGGGTCTGAAAGTTGTTAAGGGATCTCCCTTGTTTTCCCTCTGTTCTAAAGCTTTGACCTTATTCTCTCAAGATCTTACTTGGACCCCGGAAAATGGTAAGAAAATCAGGATTTGGGAAGACTCCATCCTCGGACATCCCCCTCTTGGGACTATGGAAGGAATGGAAGGGATAAGGAGATACCTCTCAAGTATCGGGAAAACTACGTTATCAGACATTTCCAGTTGGACTCTGGATGACAAACAACTATGGGCAGGATGGGAAATTCCGGACTGTCCGTCTCATTTATTAAATGAACAGTCATTGCTTTTCCTTAGTTTGCAGGGGAAATCTCCTATAGATAATCATCTGAAGGATGCTAGGGGTTGGGGATCCAAATCAGTGCTTTATTTAGTAGTCGAAGGGTACAAACGCATCAAGGATATTCCCCATGTGCCCTCTTCTCCTGTGGTTTGGAAGTTTGTCTGGTCTTTTAAATCCCTTCCCAAAGTTGATCATTTTGCTTGGTTATTGGCTCACAATAGTGCTCTTACAACCAAAGTTCTTCGTCGGAAAGGCTGGGAAGGCCCCTCCCATTGTCCTCTATGTTTGGCTGATGAAGAGACGACCTCCCATCTCTTTATCTCCTGCCCCTTCGCCCAAGAAGTTTGGACCCTTATGACCTCCCCTTGGTCAAATTCTTTGCAGTATGAAGATGTCTCCTCTCTTTTCAGTAATTGGGCCCTTACCTCCCCTGTTTCTTCACATTCGAAGGATTTTTTAGGATTCTCATGGTTGATTCTTCCAAAATTTATCTGCTAGAAACTTTGGCTTGAACGAAATAATAGGATCTTTCGGGTGTCTTCTCTAGCCCCTCTCAGGTAGAGGTCAAAATTAAAGCTTTGATGGGTGACTTTCTTCGTTCTCAGCCTTCTAAATTCATTTCTTCCCCTCTAAACTCCTTGGAAGAATATTGGTTCCTTCCCTCGAACCCAGGTAAACTCTCCGCTTCAGTTCAGGCCCCCAAGTTGCAGGCTTGGGAAGTTAGGAAGAATGACACTGATTTCCTGACCTGGAAAAAAAAAGTAGGAAAACACTTGTTGTTTTTTGATGATGCTTCAAAAGGAAATCCAGGGAAGGCAGGAGGGGGAGGGGGGATTTTTGATCCCAGAGGAAATTTGATTCTGAAGTTTTCCTGGGGCTTAGGAACGGAAACCAATAATGTGGTGGAGGCTCTTGCGTTATGGAAAGGATTGAACCAAGCCTCGCAAATGGGAATCACTGATCTAACGGTTGTGGGGGATTCTAGAATGATCATTCAAGCGGTCATCACTCATAATCTTCCATCCTCCTGTAATCTGAAGAAAATGATGAAACGCATTCCAGCTTTGTTGCCAAAGTTTTGTGACATTGGATTTTATCATGTTCTTCGTACTCATAATGGAATAGCGGATCAAGCAGCTAATGAAGCTTCCTCCCTAAGCAAGGGATCTATTAAACTCAATAATTATCTTAGTCTCTGTCTTTTACCCTAGGCGCAGTGCTTCAAATGGTCTCAGGAGTGATCTGAGTTTTCTTGGGGGAGTTCTAAACATGGATTGGAGACTTCTCAGGCGGATTTTGTTAATTCATCTGCACAGGACTCTGTACATGGGATCGAGTGGATCTGTTGGAAATGGAAGGTGTGATTTGGGTCTTTCCCGACGTCCTTTGTTCCTCTATTATGGGTATATGGAATCCACCTAAGGCTCATGTTCCCCCTCATCGAACCCATGGGCAGGAAGGGAAGATGAGATTACTGGTTTTCGTAGAAGGGTTCGCCGCCTTGGCCAAATTCTTTAGCATCTAGATGAGCTTGAGGGCAATCATCTGGATGAGATTGGGAATAGGCTGTCTGAGAAAATAGACACTCTGCAAGCCAGGACTCACAAGGTGGAGACTGAGGTGCGTAAGCTATCTGAGGGGCAACATAGGCACCGGGGAGATCAGCTGATGACATCCAAGAAGAAAGAAGGGACTGTTGTTGCTAATTACAGTTAATCGGGCTCTGGTTTCTAGTGTTTAGTTTCTGTTTGGTGTTAATTTTAGCTCAAAACTGTATAAGCCTGATTCTGTCTCTACAGGCTGTTAGCTTTTTTGGTTTTGGAAAGATCTGGTTAAGTTTCAGGCTTTTAAGATGTAAACTTCTTGTGGCTCAGCCACTGTTTTTTATTATATAAAAGACCTACCCGTTCTTGTTAAAAAAATAAATAAATAGGAATTTCAAAAACCCTAGACATCCAAAAACCCAACCCTAGGAGATGAAGCGCCAAAATTCATATGGGCCCCATTTGGGTAAGTTAGTACATCAACTTCCCGGGGTTATAACTTTGCATACAATCTTCGTTTTAGGCTCACGATAGCCCTTGGAAAGGTATCGTCGAGAAGATTCATTTAGGAGGCTCAATCAGAGACTTCGGTTATTATTGAGAAGATCGATCCCAGAAAACCTTCATTTAGGCCCTCAAAATGGCCCCGGAAGTTAAAAACTACTAAAAATAGTAAATTGTCAAAATTGTTAGAAAACTATTTTGAGCAAGTTGGAAAAGGTGGGTAGTAACTGATAGCCAACTGGATCATTCTTTGCCTATATATTTGTCATGAAACTCTATATATCTTGTGAGTATGATATTTGGGAGTTATTCATTCAACTACTCTTCAATCACCTATAATTTTAGTTCTTTCTTTTTTCTCCAAACCTTTTTGTACCTGATATCAGTGTTTTCCTTCATGGAAGACTGTAACATAATTGTGGAATTTGTAGCATTCAATATTGTAGTGGGATGCATAAGCATTTCTTTCCTGAACATTTCTTCCATATGCTCTACAATCCATAACTTTATGTCCAAAGCTATCACAAGTAAAACAATAACCCCAAAAAAAAATGATACCTGAGAGCGACTGATTCTCTTTGTGATGTATTCCTTCTAAATTAATTCCTTCGCTGATCACGATTTTCTATTATGATATTTCCTTCATAATGATTGAATATTCCTTAATACCTAAAGGTAGAGGGTCGTATTGAATATACGTATCTTCTATATCCATTCCTTTCCATTTTTAATTGTTGATTTCATGTTCCTTTGATTGACTTATCATTTTCCATTACCTAAATATTCTTCTTTCAATGTTTGGGGCTTCTGATGACTTCTGTATAACTCTTTTGTTCTACTTTTTTCATCATGTATCTTGAACCTTTCTCAAAATGAACTTTCTTGTATCCAAGCCTAGACTTATCATAACTTGGCCTTTGACTATTCAGAATGTCTTCTAGCGCTTGAGAGATTTTCAAGTTCTTGTTTAGCTTGTTGACTTCAACCGTCAATGACACAACTTCTCTTCAATATTCTCACGATATTCTTCACTCTTTATCATCTCGATCTTCATTACTTCTTACATTCTCTTTGCTTCTTCAAGTTGAGTTTTCAAGGAGATGATTTCTTCTTCAAGTCTTCTTTCTTGTTAATTGAATTCCGCTTCAATTTTGTCTAAATATCTACATATTTCCTTAAGACGACTTTTCAAAATATTCTCTCTCTTTTTTGCTTCTTTTATCTTATTTTTAAATGAGAAAATTCTTTGGGATTTTGAGAAATTTTCTTTAGTTTGATCAATTCTTCCTTGAATGCCTTTATTTTCTTCCTTTCTATTTTTATCTCACATAAGGCATTGATTAGTTTTTCTTCAATATCTACTTCACCTTCATCATCAATTTCATGGGTTTCTTTCCAAGTTTCCATTTCCATCAAGAACACTCTTTCTGAGTCACTATCAATATAATCATCTTCATCAAATTAGGATTTGTCTTCTCTTGATTAGACAATTTTCTTAAAGACTTTTATTTTATTTTATTGATTGTTTCCCTTTTGATGTTTCTTTTCTTTCTTGGAAACTTCTTCCTCATCACTATCTGAATTCTTAGCATAACGAAATTTATTAGAAAAATGACCAATTTTACCACAGTTAAAACACGTTAAGGGAAGCATACCTTTGTACTTTTCAGTTCATTTCTTTAACTTCCTTGCAAAGTTGGATATTTCGTCATCTTCATCTAAATCATTGTTGCAACTGCAACTTGACTTTGACTTTTTTTAATTCTTCTTTGTCTTCTTGGATGCATTGAAATCTGCTTCAGTCCTGGGTGGATTATCCTATTATGTTCTCATTTCATAAGGTGCAAGGATTCCATGTAACTCGTCCATACTTAATCTAGCAATATCTTATTTTTCTTCTAGGGATGAAGTCTTATGATCAAATTATTGTTTTTCAATGGTTATTCCTTGGTTTTGACATATAACCAGGGATGATTTTAGGGATGGAAATTTATTTTAAAATGTAGAAACTTTGGTGAATCTTATTTATCCTTCATATGCCAACTATAAATGTTTGGCGATATTTTTGTCAAAATATTCAAATTTTTAAGGATTTTATATAGTTTTTATAAATTTTTGGTGAATTTTAAGGTAAAATAATTTTATCCTATAGAATTTGGGCGAATCGTTTTTAAAATAGAGAATCTCGTTTTTGGAAAAACCATGGAAAATTTGCCATGGAAAAACCATGGAAAATGGGTTTTTGTTGAAGGGTTTCACTCTGTTTAGCCTTGTTGTCTGTTTCCTCATATTTATGGTAACCATATCCTCTTGTATTCAGTGCTATTGGGTTGTTGTGTATGTTTTGATCCACCTTTTGGACACTGTATATCTTTTCACTTAGTCACGATCTCTTTTTGTGGTATTGACATCAACACAACAAACATTATGCCAAGAAGTATGCTTTAGGGTTTTTGGTAGTCCCTATGGTATGCATTTTCGTCAGCATTGTTATGTGTTTTTTTTACTCTTAATAAGAGCACGAGGTTTATGACTCCGAGCATTCTTGGTATTGGTTAATCTCCAGTAAGAAATCTATTCTCCTCTGCATCGTGGTCTACCCTATCTTGTGTTGAACTGTCACCCTATTTTACAAGGTTAAGGGTTATGAAGCTTGTGGTTCCACCATGCTTGTCTCGAAGGTCTCTCACCTACTGTTGATGTGGTCGACCTCTAGTCACCCTATGTTATGGTGATCAAGTGAACCCTTGATTATTTCTTGTGTTCATGGTTACAAAGCCCGATTTTGATAAACTCAACCAGTCGCATCCTGTCGGGTGTCTTGTTGACTGTCATAAGTTGGTTGAGTAGTATTGATAGTGGCTTTGATCATTGGCTCATCTCTGTTGATTGGATTGATTGGCGAGTTGTAATTAGAAATGGTAACTGATATATAATTGTTGCCTCCTTTTGTTGTGATAATTGAATCGATAAATCAACATTGTTTAATTGGTTTATTGAAAGTAAGTGTAAATGTATAGTAACATAGATGCCTCTTTTCGTTATCTATTGGTTTGTGTGTTCCTACAACGTGGTATAAATTGAATCTGGTGGTTGATGTGTGTGTTTACTTTTCCCGATCGGGATTATTGCAATTTGAAGAGTTGATGATTGTGACCTTGATGTTTGTTGTGTATGATTTATGGAGACATCATGCATCATTTTGTTTTACTGCACCATTAGAGATGAAGAGTTGGGTTTAGGTAGTATGGTTTCATTGCAAATTCAATTGTTAATATTGTCAAAGGCTGGAATCAGACATGTTTTAAAATAATTTGTTCAACTCAGAAAAGACCTGTGTATATGTCTGATTTGAGGATCTATAAATTATGGGCAGTGGTAGATGTTTTTTATGCTGAATAGAGTTGAAGCAATATGACTGTGTGTTCCTTTGGATTTTGTTTTAAATATAAAAGGGAAGGAAATGAAAGGAAACAAAATTCTTTAAACAAGATGGTGAAAGTCATGATGATTCTAAGTATGATTATACACTGCATTAATTGAATTTTTTTTAAATAGATTGGATGTGGGAGAGTGATCAAGTTTTAACACACTATAATTATGTAATTGGTCGCAATAATTGTTTAATTGGTATTGGATCGTTTGCATTGAATACATAACTGTTTTTATGGATTACTAAATTTGTTTTTCAAACAATATTCATTATTTTCCCTACCATTATTTCACTTTTCGCACATTACAATTCCCCTCTCCTTCCCATATTCACTATCTAGTCTTTGTTCTTAAAATTAATTATAGATAATATAAATTATCTATTATGACAGTTAAAGAGATCGCACAAGAATGAATTATAGTGATATATTATTTTGGTTTACGATACAGTTGATTGTTTGATGTCTGTGAGCAGTAATCATGATATTTTCCCTCTCATTTTAACACTTTTTGCTCAATACAATCCCTCACATATCATAGAACCCTTGTTCATCCCCTTCTCATTGACAACTGTTAAACAATTGTATGGATTGGATTGCATGAGTCTGATATGTTGTTGAGCCAAATTTTATTTCATATTTAAAAGAAGTGTCAGATATAGTTGTTAAAGAAACTATTTGCTAATCAATTATGCATACATGAATGTGCTTTTTCAGTAGAAGTAGCCATAGATGAGGTAAACGAGGAAAGGGAAATTGGAACACAAACCCTAGAAAGCCAAGATTCTCTATACACTTTGATGTAGAATCCGAAGAGTTAGACCATCTATTTAATTGAGATGATGGAAAGGTCCGACCTAACATTCTCATTATCATCATAGCAATACTAATACCCACTATCGATATTTTTCTTACGATGATCTAATGGTAACTGATTAGTGCACATGATTGCCAACTATAAAACGTTGACGTCCTTATACGTTGAAAAATCTTCCCAAATTATATATGAATAATACCTACGCGTTGAAAACCGTGAATATTGGGCACGTGCTTAATTTTGGACGTGGATTTATTCGTAAGTGCATACATTTTTGGACATTTTTTTTACTTATATGCACTTTATTGCGATGATTTGGTCTATTTTCATAATTTACGTTATCCAATTTTTTTTAGTTCTTGATATAAAAGAAAAGAGTGAAACTTTGATTTTCTATAGAGACAAATTTTGTCAAATAAGAAAAACCAAATAAGTGTCCCTTATACCAAGCCATTTCTATGGAAAAAAAACATTTTTTTTTAATTGCAACACATGTTAAAAAGATAACAAAATGACTAATAAACAAAGATATAAATGTATAAATATCATATTCATTATATTTTTATATTTATAATTTTTTTAAATATCATGATTAATAAAAAAAAATTATATTTATTATATATTTATAAATTTATAAAATACTTTTAAAAATATTATAATAAATAAAAATGTAAATTTAAAAAATCTTGTAATATAATCATGGGTTAATGTTTTGGAAATAAATACTTTTTAGACTTTTGAAACTTTTAGTGTTTTTGTTAATAATTAGTAAGACATTAATTTCATTTTAAAATATCACTGTCTTTTGTGATGAATTATTTCAACTCCCTCTTAAAACTAAACTATCCATTAAGACAATCGCTATAGTGGATGCACCATTTGCAAACTATTTTAATCATTACTTTATTGAATTTGTTATTAATTTCTTTGTTCAATTTTGGCAAACCAAAAACATAATGGAAAGTGTTTTCTTTTCTATGTATGGTCTTTGCTTTATAAATTGAGAGAAAACTTGCATCTTTGAAGCCATCTTATTTGCATGTTTTCATATGGTTAGTCCAAGTGATATTTTACTTACTAGTTAAAACTCTTCCTCATGGAAATATCATATGAATGATGTACTATGAAGTAAGTGACTTTATTAGTTTACCTTGAGAAAATAAATTTCCATCAATAATGCTTCAAATAAATTCAAATAGGAAATTAAAAATGATGAAACATGTGGGTTAATTGAAATGTCCATCTTTAGTGATTTATGGTTTCACCTTCAAGGAGATTATAAACCGGATGATGTTTGGGAAATATGTAAACTATATTTGGTAAACACAATGAGATTTGAGCCCACCAGCTTGAAAATCAATTGATTTTCTTAAAGTCCTAGTGATTTCTTTTTCATTGAAGATTATCTATCGAGGTTCAAAACACTCAAACTCTTATTAAAGACTATAAATAGAAAATAATGATGACCAATTCATATATATTATCCTTTTTGACATTTCCATCACATATTATATTTGTGTATCTACTTTTCACTCAACCAAAGAAGCTTTAGAGAAAACTTACATATCCCCTTCTCCTGGACCTTTTTGTAGTTATTTGATTAAAAATCAAGATAGTTTCTTATATCATGGAGTGATAATCATTGCAGATACATATAACAAATACTTAGTGGAAAAATATAAGGATAAATCCAAGCATGTGAAAAAGAAACATCTTCGCAACAACAAGAAAAATAAGGGTTAACATACTTCATAATACATATTTTATTCTCATCTACATCACAACACAACAATAATCAGATTAAACATCACTATACCTAATAGATCATTTAAATCACATAAGGAAAACAAAATATATCTACCTGCCCAACCTACCTTGCAAGGTGAGGACCTCCAAGGCACATAATCAATGCTCAAGTCCAGGATTCATCCAATTTATTTTGACCACTTAACGTCTCAGTACTAGCGACTCTTTTGAGCAACAATGAAGTATCTAATCTCATAACAATACTAGTCTAAAACACAGACTAAAATTCAACCAAACTCAATCACTAATACATCCATGATAGGTCACAACTTGATAAGAGATAACTTACACAATTCTTAATAACTTGAATCAATTATTATCTAATCACAATTCTCAATGATCAAAATATTCAATTCCAATTATATCAACACATATTATCATAATAATATGAAAATGGAATGATATATATGCGAGTATGTGTAATGTTCCTTCTCTATGTTGATCATCAAGTAAGAGAAAACAAGGATACAGTTTTTGTTTCTTTGTTTTTCATAGGAGAAGTGATGGATGATGTTCATAGATATTTTTGGTGATTGATTATAATTGGAATCCATGAGTTTATTCATAACAAGTAGTTAGTTTTTCGATGTAATCCATCTTATTCCTATGTTTGTTACTTTTGTTAATATTAAAATTCTTTAAAAAGAATGATGTTATTTCAAAAAAAAATATTACTACTACTGTAATCACCTACATTGATGTCGTAAAAGAGGGGTCCTTACACTTTCCATATTTTATATAAGGTACACATATTAAAAATTCCATAAATTTAGTGATTAGGTCCTTCATGGGCATTTGTCCTAACTTTAGTTCATAGAATTCTTTAGTGTTTATTTCATAATAACTTCAAGACAAGTATTGTTTCTTGAAGTATTTCTTGAAATCTTCCCATTCCATATTCTTCTCTTCTAGCCCTTTGGATAATTTTAAGTCTTTCCACCAGATGTTGGTTTTACATTTCAAGTTGTAAATAGTCATTCTTACTTTCATATTACTAGAGTAGTTATATATCTGGAAGTATTTCTTTATGCTAAGAAACCAAGCTTCTGCCTCCTCACCAGTTCTAGACTCATCGTCAAATGTTGAAGGTTGGATTTTCTTTGTCCATCTGTTTTCTTTTTCTTATTGTAGAGAATTCATTTTATGTGATGTGTGTGTCATTAGAAGAACTATTTTATCTTTATGTTTCATGACTAGAATATTTTGGGGATGTTTTACTCACTTCCTCCATTTCATTATTCTTTTGACTCTTCTTTTTTTCTATGCTATGTAACAACATTTCATTAATTTCCTTTTGATCTTCCTGAGCTTTGTTTAATTTTTCATTATCAATTTTAAACACTCGGAATTCCACGATAAGATTCCTCATCGTTTCCAACACCTAGGTGGTTGAAATTTCTTCACTGGGATGTTCTACGTTTCTAGGAAACTCTTGAATATTCTTTATCTCATGTATGTCTTCTTATCCATTCAGTGCTAGCATTTTTTTACCAAAACATTTTTGACACAGTCTGTTTTTAATAGTAAAATATTGTTTGTTATATTTTTCATTTAACAAAATAGTTTTTTGTTGTCGCCCTCAGGCCTGAGTGTTGTAACAAGCAACTCTAATACCATATGTAACAAACCCAAATTTCCATAAAACAAAATTGTTTAATGTTAAATACATGGATATCTCTTTGTCAAATCCTACCGTGATAATACATACTTAGATATGATCTTCTAAATTTGAGTTACACAATTTTCAACACTTCTTAATATCTCCTTGAACTCAATTAATAGTTGATACGACATGTAACTTGGTTATTAAAACAACACAGTTTCCCCTTTTAAAAAGAAAAAAACACTACTCGTGTGGCCCTTTTAGAACAACGTAGGCATGGTATCTATACCTTGGCAAAAAGTAAGTCGTATAAGGTAATAACTATAAAGGGGTAATATTACAAAGGTTACACACTAAACTAAGCTCGAATGGTTACCTTGGTCATGACCATGATATATTTTTAAGTTGTACAATGTAAGCTTGTGAGGGAAAAGACATGTCTTAAATTTATGGCTATAGTACGTAATAGCCTACCATTTCCCATTCATTATGTCCTTTGTTTCTTCTGGAAGACTTTCCCTCTTGTTAACAGAGAGGTTTGATAATATTTATTCATTTTCCAGAGATGACTAAGGTTTAATCTTGTGTAAACTTTAGAAGAACAAAGGTGAGGATATCGTCATGAATGAAGAATTCGGATTCACTCACAAGTAAGGATATCTGTTATTTCCCATATCATGTTTGACTTTATCGCAAGAACTGATAACTTAGACAATAGAAACAATTTATGGCTATATCACCATTTAGTCCTTTATTTCTTGGTACGGTGAAATATCTGGAGAGGGTTCATAATATCTTGTTTTCATTGTATACAAAGAAGAAAAAATATAGCAAGAAGTTTGGTATCTATTCCTTTACCTTTTACTGGTTTATCTCTTGTCCACTTTTAAGTCACACTAGACCCTCGTCCGAGAGTTAGCCTGTGTTTTCTTTTCGTCCAAGAGTTAGCCTGTGTTTTCTTTAAAGAGGGTTTT
>JZKD02S1707504.1:680609-694655 GCA_000966675.3 Picea glauca
GTAAACTGTGGATTTGGTAGACGGTAGTTGAATCTTAAATAAATGGAGTTCAAATTATTCAAAGAATGTATTATTTCTTGGACTTTGTTATGATAAGTTTTAAATACAATATTGTGGAGGTATTACATGTGTTCGTGTGTTTATTTAAAGGGAGTTTCTCTATAATTTCTTCATTTCATCATCTTTTAACAATAAATTTCCCTTAAACATATGTTTTGTCTCTGTTGTGAATTTGTTTTCTTTCAGGAATAAATTTTATCTTTTAATCAGTGGATAACATGAAAACTAATGATGGGTCTCTCATGTGTGAGGGAACCCATCCGTTCTTTCTTAGTGGCGTCCTCTCTATGCACTCATAGATTCGTTTAGGAGTTTGAAAAGTCTTTAGCTAATGTTTTTCCAGTATTGAAATTTACGTGGAATTGGCTACATCACTTTGAGGATGGAATATGGGAAAACTGACTCAACCAGAGTTCATTCGAGGGGGAAATACTTGTTTTCTCTGATTCATGAGATAAGTAGTTCAAACTTTCTTTACTCATTAACTTTACTGAAATTTACTATGTTTAGTCTAAAATTTTGACTTGAAAATTCTCATATGAGTTTCCTCTTTTCTTGCAGGAGAGGAGAGGAATGCATCACCATTTTCCATCACCAAAAGTAGAATTCCCTTTTCAAAAGTGACTCGACTTCCTTTTCTGGTAATCCATGTCTTACATCCTATAAACTTTGTAATTATTTAGTTCAATAATGTTCCACTCGTATCTATTGAATTCTTTATTTTCATTCTAAGAGTTTTAACTTCACATAGGTTGAAGTTTTAAATCAATTTATTATCTCATAATTCACATATATCTTCATGATTATTCCAAAGACATATGTATTGGTACATAGTAATACTCTGTAATTAAATTTATTTTATTACTAATAAGAGTATTTTCCTCTGTCGCGTCTGGATATAATCTTTAAAGTAGAACTTAAAACTAAGTATGTCCTAACATATTCATTTATTCAAGGTTAAAAATAATTGAGTCTTCTAATTCCTACTATATTTATGTAGCATGTTGTTGAGGACGATACTGATGAACATTGTTATTTCCCAACTGTTTAAAGTTGTGGTTTCCTCTTATTGCTTACATTATCTCATGATTTACTTTGTAAATTCGTATCCTCATAATAATGTCAGAGAAACCTTATTCTCACATTCCTATGACATTGCAAGAATTATTTGAAATAAATTTGTGACTTTCTAATAA
Organism: Picea glauca; assembly: GCA_000966675.3. Classification (NCBI taxonomy): domain Eukaryota; kingdom Viridiplantae; phylum Streptophyta; class Pinopsida; order Pinales; family Pinaceae; genus Picea; species Picea glauca. The sequence continues at coordinate 681,866 of JZKD02S1707504.1, forward strand.
TTTATAAACACCCTATTGTATGTGGTATTTTTCCAGGATTTATGTATGATAGTGCCGAAATTACTTTATGTTCTTATTTCTTAGGGTTATAGCCAGAATATAAAATTATGTGTGGTGTATCTATGAATCTAAATGTAACTATTTAGTTTTTTGTGACATGCATACACTCATATCAATTTAAATCTTGTAACATACACATAAAAGGAAATCATTAATTCCTGCATGTGTAATAGAAATACATCTATACAACTTTAATTCTGTAGAATACACAAATTCAATAGCTAATGTAAATCTATATGTGTGTGTGTGTGTTTGTCTCTCCAGTATAAACAACTAGGATACCTCTAATTCTATAGTTGTATGATAATAAATTGGGTTCTACATAAAACAAGACACATTTATATAAATCATATTGTTATAGTTTTATGCAGATATACAATCTACATAAGGTACTGGTTAAAAAAAATGCATCAAATTTTGTAGCTATATACTATTGTGATAATCCAATAGAAAATCAAACAAATATACATATCTGTAAACCTTGATGCTGGGAAAAAAATGGAACAACCATGTTCCACCAAACTCTATATACAGAACAACCACAATTACTTGTCCCGATCACCCCCTAGCTTGACCATGACTCCATAAAGACAAACTAAGCATCATTCGTTAGTCGTTGTCTCTTTGTGCAGTTCAGAAAATCATTTTCCTAACACCACTTGTGCTCATAAAAAAAAATAGTCATTTCCACAACATACTAAGCAATGTCCTACATCACACATATGTTGTATATATTTCACTTTCCATTGCCTACAATTTTTCCATCAATTTCCCTCCTTAGGAAATTTTCATCTTTACAAATCCCTGATTTTTAGGGTCTTCTAGTGACACAACTCAACTTTTGACACTTGTAAAAATAAGATCTGAGTTAACTCAAACATATTCCCCACTCATGGAGTTATAGTCAACTACTTTTAACCCGATTGTTCCACTTGTTTTCTCGCATTTAATTTATGTAAAAATATTTCTCATACATTTGTCCCTCAAAAGAGGATAGTTGGAAAGTCAAACTCTTTCCCAATAGTCACAAAAATAATAATTAAATCCTTTCAAAAATTCAAATGCGAATTTCCATAATTTGGGGAACTGCCAGTTCCAATATTGACTTTTCTCATTTCTTGTACCTTTCAAACTGAAACTTCTTCGAGGATAATCTTAGCATGATAATATTTCTTGAAAAGAGATTCATATTCTAAACAATATTTGGGGACAACAGGTGAGTGATCGTCTTCATCATCATCATCATTTAACAAAAAAAATTCAAGTTGTTCATCGTTCTAAAATACTTGCAAGTATTCAATGTTATCAGACACGAAAGGTCGGAAAGCTCTTTCTACTTTGAAAGAAATTTTTCTCTGGGTATCATAGGTATTTGACATTGAGGCAACCAAGGCTAGTGAATCTTCCTTGTAATTCTTCTCCCTTGAAACAAAAGAAATGTTGAAAGAACTGAAAGATTCAATCAATGTGTTAATCCTTTTGAAATACAACTTAAGTATTTCCTTTTTTATTTTATACCTCTGAGTCACCTGATTGATGTCCAACTCTGAGTCACGAGTTACAATTAGATGTTCCATTTTCATCTCTTGTGCAAGGATCATCCCCTAAATCAAAGATTCATACTCTTCCTTGTTATTGTTGCATGAAGGCTCCATTATAATAGCATGTGGATGCATAATATTACTTGGACTCATAAGAACAATTCAAACTCCATTTCCAGAGTTCAAACAAGCTCCATCAAAGGACATCCTCTAGTATCCTTCAAACATATACTCTTGATTGCTCGTTTCTTGCAATTACTCCAAAATTTCGTTATGCTCTGTGTATAGGATAATGTAGTTTCCAATTCCGACATATATATAATTCTCCATCAATTCATTGTCCTTATTTTTAAAGGAGAAGGGTTTTCTAGGTTCACGAAGCACTTTAATCATACCTCCTTCTTTTTCTGGAAACATCATACAACTTCCATCATTCATTATAGATCCTCCAATCATAGACGACCAATCTCTTCCCAACACAACTACATATGCCAGAGGAAGGTCTACCACAATAATATTGAAAACTCTAATGATATGGGGGGCTGTTGTAATCCAAGCATAAAATTCCTTGATTTCTCCGTAAGCTGACACTTTTCTAGAATCAATTGCATATATACTTTCAATGGTCTCATAATACTTGGTGGAACTCATGAGAAATGCCTCTATGACCGCAAGTGGTATGATATTGTTCATTGTTCCAGTGTCAACTAAACAATTATGCAATGCAACATCATGATTCTCAATAGAAATGTAAAAGGGAGGAATTTTGACTATCATATTGGCAGTCGATTGGCCAAGGGTTTGTTTACGACTGGTAACGACAATTTCTACTCATTCGTATGGATCAACCAACAACTTCAATTTTTTTTCCCTTTGTTGTGGAATCTTCACCACTTCTGTAAAGGGAAGGGTTATTCTTAATTTACAAAAATAGTTTACAACATCATATGTCATTTGAGTGTAGTTTGACGTCATGTATTTCCTTTTACTTCCAATGCCATCCACCACTTTCTCATTTGTTATTTTCGCATGTGTATTTTCCTTTCTATTTTTTTTTTGGTTCTCTTTATCAGAGTCACCTTTATTTTTTGGTCTATTTACAAACCCTCTTGTCTGGGCAACATTTTCTTGCAAGTTAGGATTATTGTTACCCTATTCAAATATATACATGGAAGTCTCGCATCCGTCCATCTGTACAGTTTTAGATCTCTCATCACACAAGTAATAATTCTCTTTCTCAATTAATTTCTCGTCATAGACATCACCCAGAACAACTGCATCTGGAGTAGGCTTCCTGAGAACCCTTGGTCTTTGAGAGTTATCAATTTTTTCAAAACTCACCATGTTTTTTTGGGGAGGGTTCCTCCTTTTCTCTGGGATTGGCATTCTTGGGTTGGGCATGCAATTATGTCCCTTTCTTAGTCTGGTTATATAGTTATTCATTTGTTTGATGGTTATATTCATATGTGCAATTTCAATTATTTTCTTAGTTTCCTATGTCGCCAAAAGAACAACCTTTATATCAGGTATGTATCCCTTGAAAAATCCTCCTCCAATCATTTGGTTTTGAGTCAGCTAAGGCTTGAATTATTAATTATTTGTTGAACTGGAAGGTCCCTTTTTATCAATATTTAATCCTACCAACGACCTTTGTACTCTTCCCAATATAATATCAGAATCGGTTCCTGTTTCAATCATAATTTATGCCATATTAGTTCCTTTAGTCATTCCCTCCTCCAAGGTATCGATTTGGGATGTTTTGATAGCATATTTTACATTCAAGGGAATTGCATTCTTATGAAAACCAAGGATGAATAGGTCATTTGGTCTTTTATCTTTTGGAATCCTACTTAAGGTTTTATTGAACCTGAGTTTAAAATCTCGAATCCTTTCATTCTTCCTGAAACAAATCTGGGTGAAATCGGTGAGAAGGGTGTGATAAGAAATTGGAGGGGCAAACATAGTCAAGAACATAACTTCAAGTTCATTAAATGAGTGAATGGATATATTGGGAAACATTTTATACCATTCATATGCTCTTCCTGATAAGTTTTGCATAAGCGACCTTACCATGACATCGTCATCCTCAACACGGTGAAAATAAAAAACATCAAGAAATAAATGCAGATCCCTCTTTGCATCGATTGCTTCATCTCCATAAAATTCCCTTAAGGTTTCCTTAGAGAGAACAGGGAGATCATGTTTCCCACCTATAATATTTAGAGGGGAATCTCTTCCCATCCTTCGATTTTCAAATCCTGGGTTTCCCTGATTTCTTGCAATATCTCTTCCACCTCATTGTCTCTCCTCATGATGCTCATTTCGGGGTTGTTTGCTTCTTTCTTCCATTTTTGGGGAGACTTTAGGTCTATACTTTTCACTTCTAATAATAGAGAGTTTCTTTATTTTACTTCTGGTAATGGGTCCCTTGTATTCATCAAGATTCAATCCCGACCTTGTTCTTGTGCTGCTCTAGCTAGCCTTTGATTTCTTCAGTCTTGTCGTTATGCTCTCCTCTGTCTTTGCAGGATATTTTTTTCTTCTTCTTGGACTAAGATCTTCTAGGAACCTTTTAACTCTTCGCAAGTATACGTTGTTGTTATTACCAGATTGTACAATTGGTGTAGAATTCTTTGTTCATTATTCAATCCAATTTCCAAATGGATCTGATTACCCTAGGGTAATATCATATGTTCTTTCACAAACGTTGGGCTAGGTTATGAATTTTCAGTTCATGTCCCCACTATGATTGCCAAAAATGTTGATGCTTGAATCCCTTAGGATCAAAACGACAACCTCACAAGGATGTAAATCCCCCTGCATTTTTATAGAGGTGGTACTCCTCTTTAGATTTTCTTGATATTTTTAAAATATTCAAAATGTGGGACTTGGCAAAAGTTCATTATAGTAATTCAAAGAAATAGAAATATTACGATAAGGTAAAAGGAAAATGTTTTTGTTTTCTTTTTAAATAAATTTCCTGAGAAAGGACCAGGAATCACACATTTAAAGAAAATAAGCAAACTTTCCTCACATCCATCATAGTTTGGGATAAATATTTATGATCACATAAAATAAAATAAAAGATGATCCACATGAATAAGATAAATTTAACAGAGTGGACACATCAAAATATCAAATAAATATAATGATATATCAACCTCCAATACTTTATATTTTGAAAACATGGTTACAAATCACAATTGATATTGTTCCCAAAATCGTTCTCTTGAAATTTCAAATAATATATAGTTTGTTACATATCCTTGAAATTGTAAATATGTTTGTCTTAAAGACTAGGATTGGGGTTCCCGCATATCATTAATCAAATACATACAAGAAACAATATTTTTAGAAAGAAGACAATGGGCAATAGAAGAATCAACAAAACTGGTAAGAAGAAAAAAAAAGAGTTATCAGTCTTCAGTTAAACCTTTCTAGTGAAAGAGGTGGAGTAACTGGATGAAGGACTTGATAAAGAAAATAAATATATGATCAATGTAAAATTAATCTGATGGTCACTCGTGTGTTTATTTTCTGGTTGATGTCTTTTTATTGTTTTCATTCACGGTTACAGAAACCGTCTCAACTGCTTCCTACCCTTCCTGAACCATTCTTTGATATAAATTTTCATAGGTGCCATGTTGATTTCATGTTGGAATTTAATATTGAATAGATCACCCTCCAAGTCATGGATATCAATGGAAATTCCATGTAATATTTATTTAATATCTTTATTTTTTACGGAATAATCTACTAGTTGAAAATCTAGAAATAAAATGCCAAGATAAAAACTAAAACTGCCAAGATGAAATATGTATGTGAGCTAGTTGGAATAGGTGCATAGCCACCGATATCCACCTAGATTAGCTTTGGTAAATTCATATTTGAAGTGGATTTTGTATATGTGCGCATTTATGGAAGTTGGCTTCCATGTATGGGCATATATAAAAGTGGTCATCTTACATAAATGGCCATATATGAAAGTCATCGTTCGTAAATATACATTTATGGAATTTGACTTACATAAATATGAATTTATTGAAGTGTCTTCCTTAAATGTGCATTTATGGAAGTTGGATTCCATATATACGTTCTTTTGTATATGTGCATTTATAGAAACTAACCACTTCCAGAACTGAACATATAGAAAAACACACATATACAATAGACAACCTTAAAAAATGAGAATTTACGAAAGTTGGATTTCATAAATGTGAATTTATGGAAGATGGTTTTCGTAAATACACATTTGATGAAGTCATCTTTTGTAAATTCACATATATGGAAGTTGGCTTTCGCAAATTCCCATTCATAAAAGTTTGCTTCCATAAATGCACATTTATGAAAGAAACTTCCATATGTGTGCATTTATTGAAGTTGGCTTCCGTATATGCAAGCTTTTGTATATGCACATATATGGCAGTGGATTTTGTATATGGTCAGATTTAGTAAAGACACATTTACAAAACTTGATCACTTCATAAATGCACATATATGGAATCCTGCATATACAAAATTTGTCTTCCGTAAATGTGAATTTATGGAAATTGGATTTTGTGAATGTGAATTTATGGAAGTTCGATTCCATATATGCACCCTTTCATTCCATATATGTGTGTATTTATGTAAGATGGAAACTTCCAAATATGCACATATATGGAAGCACATATATACAAAATCCAACCTTCATAAATACACATATAAAAAAGATGACTTCCCTAAATGAAAATTTACGGATGATGGCTTCTGTAAATGCACATTTAAGGAGGTTGGATTTCGTATATGAACACTTTTTTATATGTGCATATAAGAAATCAAACTTCCATAAATATGCATATACAGAAGATACCTTTTGTAAATGCACATTTATGAAATACGACTTTCATATATGCACATTTATGGAAGTTGGATTTATTATATGCATGCTTCTGTATATGTACATATATGGACATGGCTTCCATATATGGTCATCTTCTTTAAATACACATTTACGAAAACTGATCACTTCCATAAATGTGAATATATGGAAGCATACATATATGGAAATTGTCTTTCGTAGATGGACATCTACAAAAGTTGGCTCTCGTATATGCTTGCTTCCCTATATGTGCATATAGGGAAACCATCTTCTATAAATGTGTTTTTACAGAAGCTAACTACTTCTATAAATTTGCATTTATAGAAGCTGGCTTCCATATATGCATATGTTTGTATATGTGCATTTATGGAAGCCAACGACTTCCAAGAATGCACATATCTGGAAGTACACATATACCGAAGCCAGCCTCCATAAATGCACATATATGGAAGCTATATTTTGTGAACTCACATTTATGAAAGTTGGATTTTGTATATGTGCGCTTTCGTATATGTGCATGCACGAAATCCAACTTCCATAAATGCACATTATGAAAGTGGAAAATATTCATATATGCACATATACGAAAGTTTCCCTCCATAAATGAAAATGAACATTTATGAATCCGACTTCCAAAAATTTTCATTTACGGAAGACGACTTTCGTATATGTACGTTTGTGGAAGTTGGATTTCGTATATGCGTATTTATGGAAGTTGGATTTTGTGAATGCATATATGAGTATATATGGAAGTTGATTTCCATATATGTACATATACGAAAGTTCACCACTTTAATAAATGAACATTTATGGAATTTGGATTCTTTATAAGTGTATATACGGAAGCCAAATTCTGTAAATGTGCATTTACGAAAGCTAACTTCCATTAATGTGCATTGATGGAGGTTGGATTTTGTAGATATGCGCTTCCATATATACACATTTTTTTATTTTTTTAGCTCCCGTATATTGTAACGTTCCTCCTTGTTATGACACCAAATTCTTATAACAAGTGCGGAAGATTTTTTTTTTTTTTTGTTTAAGGTGTGTGCACGTGTGTACAAGGAAATAACACATTTGACTCTGCGTCGCCACTCGAAGATGAATAAGAACCAACCATGATGAACATAACAAGATGACATAAGACACACGACTAGTAACTGCATGCATTAACGATGATCCATCGAAAATAAGTAAGACTGACTACCCGTCCGTCCTACCCTGCAATGGTTAGGACCTTCGAGACACATAAGCAATCCTCAAGCCCAAGTTCCCATCAATTTTAACCATTTAAGGTCTCAGGGTCGGCGACTGTTCTGAGGAACATGGAGGTGTCTACATCCCACCCGACATGAACATACCAAGAAACGAAATTATTACAATCAAGCAGAACAATAATTAAATGAGAAACCATGTCTTCTACGGGAGCGCAAGTCAATTAATTGCGAATTCAATTAATTGCGAATCCAAATAATAGCAATCCAATTAAATGTGATTTTCATTAATAAGGCATTTTCAATGAATTGAAATTCCCACTCACTAAATCATAACAACTTTTGGACTTAGTTCAAGACCTTATATTTTATCCTCTATCAATGATATTTAATTTCATCATTACTACCATGAAATAACCACCATTTTTCATTTTATTTTACAATAACTATACAAAATGAATAATACATTACATCTGATATGTTGTCTATAATCATTTCAATAACTTTACCATAAAATGACTACAACGTCCACATTAACAGTTCCATAACCATTAGCTTTAGCATTAACGTTTCATTACATAATCATTACCATAAAACAATAATAATATTAGCATTACATTACCATAAGCATACATTCAACATCACTTTACATCTATTATTATTACTCTAAACCAATAACAACATTATCATTAACCCTTCCCTAAGCATTAGCTTTAACTTGAATGATGGCAATTGATTAGAAAACTTTAAGAAGTATTTTATCTCCTATGAGAAACAAAGGTTACAAGGACCCAATATTTTATTAAAAAATAGCTAGTTTCTTATGCAAAGAACACTAGAACGAACTCCTTTATGTCGATAGCAGAGGAGATTATAGAGTTATACAACAACTAATTTATAGAGTTGGTTTGTCAATGATATGAGATCCATCAATTATCTTAACTCTAATTCACATCTAGAAACTCATGTAATTCGCATTATTTAAAGGCTAATTAGAAGGTCTGGATTAAGACTTAGCCATTAATTTTATAATCAAGGACGTTAAAGCCAGCAGTCCAGCAATTAAAATAAGTAACCAATTAAACTAGAAGGATACCATCAACTAACCAAGAAGCAACTAACAAGCCCTTAAATCCAACAATTAAATTAGGCAGTTAACGTCTGACATTTAATGCAGAAAGCCGACATTTAATGCAAAGTAAACACCAGGCGCAAGGATGGAAACGGTAATTAGGATTTTAGTGGAAGTAATTCCATTGGTAACCAATGATTCTCAGGAACTTAGAATGCAGTCCTATAATTAAAGCACAAGTGGTCACCTAGTCACCCTTCAGATGCGAAGTCTCTGCACAACAATTATGAAAATTTACAGAGTTTAGACATGGATATCTGTTGAGTGATTTACTGTCTAACCAGGAATTAAAATTTTAAGGGGGTTGGAAAAATGGAACTGCCCAGACTATAATCATTTTGAAATCATAAATTAGACAAAAATGAGTGTAAAATAACTAAGAAGCCACGAGTTCTTTCAGCTGTCTGCGGCACAAAAGGTTGGTGTCCTAAGTCCCTACCTGACAAAAAAATTTGCAATTTTTCTCAGAGGGTTCTATTGCCAGAGAATAAAAAATCTAAAACGATTGTGGTCCAGATCCTTTTCCTAACTAATGTTGTCCCTCACGCACACAACGCTGCTAAAAGAATAGACTTCCTATCCATTAATTAGAGGTGTCGACCCCAACGGGAGTGCTGTCTAACTCCCAAGTAATACGCTGGCAAATTCTGTAATAAAAGGCTGTCAGGCATGGAGTGTCACGGGTGGCAGGTAATCAGGTAAACGCAGCCACAGGGAAGGGGAGATATCTCGGTCAACATTACACACAGGGTAAGGATGGTAACGCTTGGAAAAACAGAGACGAAACCCACAATAAAACTAGAATAATACAGAAAACACGGATTTGCAGTCCAAGGTGAATGGGATCACTGCGTGGGTCATCCAATAGTAAATTTCAAGAGGTGGCGGTCGCAGGGTAAGCATTTGTTGACGAACACAACCTGGGTTATCACGCTGGAGTCTTTGCAAGGAGATGAATTGAGAGCAATGATCAGAATTAGAGCCTTCCGATCCCTAAGACAACGAAACAGTCAAGTGGATAGTTTCCTACAACATAGATGCCTAAATTCAAATTCCAATCTATTAAAGCTCACTGGGAAGGCATGAAATGTTACAGGAGTTAAGGTTTCCAAGAGTCAAGCTGAGGATTAATCTACCACTATGAAAATTTGAAGCTAGTAAATCTCACGCTAAACCAGTGAAGAAATCCACTCGCTCATGGTTCCACTCGGCCACTTACATCATAATTCTAGAATCAGATAAAGGCTTACTAAATTTACATAGTTTTTTTACCCCTTTTGGGTGATGCAAAGGTAGGGCTAGGTTAACAGCCAACCACATTTCCTACGCTGAAGATGCATCCTACTAGTTTATTAATATAAAACCATATTTTCTTTCTCAAGCCTGCCGAATCACCACATCAAGGATAACATGTAAACAATTTTACTTCTTTTAGCACATCTATCACAGCGCTACCACATAATAATAAGCATGCAGACCATCGGAAATAAGAAATCAGTGAACATCCCCCCTCCCCCCCCCTTTTTTTTTCAAGGCTATAGAAAACTGATCAAGATTTAACATTAATCGCAGGGATGGAATGAGAATCTCGGCCTTGAATGACAAGTGCAAGAGTTGCGCTACAGGAAAGGGCATATGGTCATTAAACAGATATGGATAACGAGTAAACACTTCAGAAAAGAACTTACACACCACATAAACTCATCCGAAATGTTTTACTAAAGGATGCAACTAAACCACCTCTAAGTTGGCTTAGAATTCTAATAACAAAGTAAAACTACTATCCAACACTCAGCACAACCTTCGCCATCAAGGGAATCATATACAAAAATTTAACAAATTTTTCTTTTATTCTTAAACCAACAACACACTTGCATACCTGTGACCGACGGTGAACAACCCGAAGACGTTATCTCTCACTTGAGCTCCATGCTGCTCCCGCTCGCCGACCATTCAGACCTCACCGGTACCTCCCAGCCAATCGCTAGGGGTACTCTGCTTCCCCCTTAGCCCCCTGAGCCGTAAAGGGGCCACACACTATCCAAATGGTATGTATAGCTCCCAGCTCACCTCGCAAGGCCGAGCTACCACTCCTATCCAAGCTGAGAAAACCTAACTCCCCACAAGTAATTAATAAAGTCAAAAATCTGATAGCGTAACGTTACGCTAACAGTCCATGCCTTTCTTTCTCATCTTCCCTTTCTTTTATAGAGTTTTTAGACCCTCCAACTTTCCTTAAATCACATTTAAATTAAGTTTTAATTAAAAAAATTCTAAATATTCTCCTTTGCACAAGTGTCGTCCATCCTCCTCTTTCCTCCAATAATTATTCTGTTTAAATTTATTAATTGTCTTATTTCTCTCACCCACCTAGAGTTTCTTCTAAATTTACTCCTAGGTGTTCCTAGATTCCCTTACGGGTTTAAATACTTTCCCTAAAATGAAGTTGCTAATTTAGTTCATTTTAAAAGGTTCTTAATTGCAGATTCCTTACTATGTTGACCTCACTTTTTACCCTAATTTCCCCTCTTTCCCTTGTTATGTTTCCCCCATTCCTTAGTTTCATAATTTTTATTATTCCCTTCTTTCCCCTTTTTATTAGAGCCAAAAATGGCAGTTGCGCAATTTAACCTATTTTCCTTTTTATTAAGAATTTAATATCTTTTACACTTTCACAAGTTAAACAATTAAATCATTCTTTACAATTTAAAACCACTGATTTGAATTAATTTTTTATTCTCTTTATTTTACTCCACAAATTTTATGAAGATTCAAACTAAAGCTTAAGTGATTTTTGGTTTAATTTATATTTTATATATATATATATTTTTATAGGGTAATTTTCTCAAGGTTAGACAAAATTTTACCCCTAGAAAAGTTTTAGACTTAGGACTTAGATTCTGAACTGGGCGACATTTAGTTAGGGAAGTTGTTTAAGGATTTATTAAGGTGTTAAATGTCTTAGGGCCATCTAGGTTGGTTACTTCATCAACATCAATGCGACGTGCCCTTCAGGACACACCACGTGCTCCAAGGGTGCCACTCGCCTTGTGCGTTTCTTTTGTGCGACATGCCCTTCAGGATGCACCACGTGCTCCAAGGGTGCCACTCTCTTCTTGTGTTTCTTTGGCGTGACGTGCCCTTCAGGATGCACCACGTGCTCCAAGGGTGCCAATTGCCAACTTAACTGATTGGTATACATTAATAACCCCTGGAGTCAACACTCCGCCAGGTGAACTTGTGGAAGACTAAGGGTTTCTAAGGAATAAGGCCCCACCTTATTGCATGTGTAACATCCCTCTCTGGCGCACTTACAAAACTTATTCTTTGAGGACACTTGCTCGCAAGTGATCTGGATTTTATGATGATAAACTTTTTCCTTCATTATGATGTGTTAAGTTATATGATAGGATGTTTTTACTGCATTGATGTAGACAGGTGCTGCTGACTCAGCTTCATTCAAGTGTGCAGGGTTCAGACCTTGAGGATGCAGAGGCATCAGTGGAACTCCCTTGGACTCCGGATTGAGTCAGGGAGTGGGATTTTTGAGTTGTTTCATTTACGGTGATATTGTTTCAATTTGATGATATGCTATTGATTTTATGATGTGTTGTTGACATGATCTGACATGATGGTTGATGATGTAGGCTGATGATATCTTTCTGACCGGACTCACATATGGAGTAAAGGGGCCACACACGAGTTCCAGAGAAATTGAGGGAGAGGTGTGGACAGCAGCCCTGGCACAGCCTACTAGCACTCCCACCGTGGCTCGAACTGTAGGTTAACGATTACCCAGTTCGAGAGGATCCACGATGCCGTGAGGGAAGGCTGCAATAGTAGCTCATGATGATTCTAAGGGGCGCACAATAAGGTGGGGGACTTATTCCTTAGAGCCCTTAGTCTCCCACAAGATTCACCTGGCGGAGTGTTGACTCCAGGGGTTATAGAGTCTACCAATCCGTCAAGCCAGCGAGTGGCA
>JZKD02S1707505.1:33770-44002 GCA_000966675.3 Picea glauca
CCAAGCTAGGGTTCTCATACCCTCGACTCCTATTTATACTAAATATGTCTATCAAAAGAAGCATCTAGAGAAAGATCCTTCTAGAAGTGGAAGCTTCTATTAGGTCTTCTTACATTCAAATTATACTATTTTATTGCAAGGTCTTATTAATATTGACCTTTATTACATCTGAATATATTGTTCTACCTATGTGCGAGTTAGGACCCTAACATTTTTTCTCTCGATTTGGGTTTCCACGTAAAACACTAGTGTACCGTGTATGTGTGTGATTGTTCATTTCTTATTTCTCATTATTGGATAATAATTCTACATTGATATAACACTTGGATTATTTGGAGAAAAAGGATTATAATTACGCTAGTATTGATTCACCCCCCCTCTCAGTAATCCAACAATTGGTATCAGAGCAGGTTCCTTCAGAAATCATTTTAACCACTAAAAGGTAGATCATGGAGAGTACCAACTCATATAAAAATGGAATACCACACTTTGATGGAAAAAAGTATGCTTTTTGGAGCATAAGGATGAAGACATATATACAAGAACAGGGGTTTGAAATTTGAAAATCGATTGTAGATGGATACATAGTACCAGAACTTCCACTAACAAATGACAAAGTAGTGAAACTTGGTCAAATAATTCCAAAGCTACAAATGCACTTTTGAATGGTCTGAGTGAAACAATATTCACCAAAGTTTCACATTGTAAATCCGCCAAAGAGATTTGGGACAATATTTGAAATATTTATGAAGGAGATACAAAAGTCAAAGAACCAAAACTTCAAACTTATAGAGGTCGGTTCGAACAACTAAAAATGAAGGAAGATGAGAATATTGTAGCCTACTTCTTAAGATTTGATGAAACAGTGACTGAAATAATAGGATTGGGAGAAGAAATCGAAGAATTTGTAATTGTTCAAAAGGTACTAAGATCTCTTCCTATGAGATTCAACCCTAATATATCAACACTGGAAGAAAGATCAGATCTGAACTCAATAAGAATGGATGAAGTGCATGGAATATTCACAGCATATGAAATGAGAACTGGACAGGAAAATCCATATGTAAAAGAAGAAACCTTCAAAACATCCAAAACATCAAAGAAAAATAAAAAGGAATAAGAAGAATTTAGTAGCAGCAACGATGTCTCGGAAGATGATGAAGAAGTGGCCAACTTCATCAAAAGACTGAAGAAGGGAACTAATGGTAGGTATAGAGGTGAGATTCCTTTAATTAGTTTTAATTGTGATGGTATTTTTCATTTTGCTAACAAATTTCCTCATAATAAAAAGAGAAATGATGAAGGTTACTCAAAAGGCAAACACACATATAAAGGAAAAAGAACTACAAAGAAATATTTCAAGAAAAGATTATGCATCAAAGAAGTCATGTCATCATTATATGAAGATGAAATCAGTGACAGTGAGACAAGAAGAGTTCTATTCATTGTAGTAAAATATTCTGACAAAGAATACTTCAATGAAGAATATGAAGAAACCGAAGAAGGATATGAAAAAGTCGAAGATGAAATTTAAGAGGCAGAAGTTGACTATCGAGAAGAATTAATGTGTTCCATAGAAGTTATCAGAAGAGAAAAGAAGAAAAACAAGAAACTACAAGCAGAACTAGACAAGAAAAAGGACACTCGAGAACTAGAAAAAATGATCACAAGATTGAAGGTTCAAATAGAAGAAGATAAAAGAATTTAAAAATCACTCAAAGAATAACTAGAAGAAAATGACAAGATCATTGGAAATTTGGAAGCAAAGATTGTCACACTAAGAAAGGATATTCAAAAGAAAAATATGTAGAATAGCTCAAAAGTTCTAGATGACATTATCAGTAGTCAAAAATCTCATCTTTACAAGTTTGGACTTTGATACAATCACACAGAAAAGGGATCAAGATCCAAAACAACAGGGAAAGAAAAAAATTCAAAAAGCTATGCATAAATAATCAAATGGGATAGGAAGATATACAAGGAAGATTACGGGGACACTCCATCAAGAAGATTTAGATTTCAGAATCAACAATAAACAGATAGGCCTCAAGAAGAAGAAGGATTCATAAGAGCACGTTCTTTCATAAGATCTTCAACTCCCAGGTATCAAACTATATTTTTTGTTTTATTTTATACATGAAATAATTTTGGACATAAAGCTGTGAATTGGAGAGATAACAACAGGAACAATAACAACTTTGAGAGTCATACACAAAGGGGTTACTTAAGAAGACCTAGTGAAACACAAAGAAGAAGTTACAATAGGTTTGAATCTTTGAGCACTGAAGTGGAATGTTACAAATGTAACAATTTTGGACACATGGCCAAAATTTTTAGAATGATAGTCCCTCCTAAAGAACCTCAATAGAATAACAACAGTCATAGAAAAGAACCTCATAAAACGACATGGATAAGAAATCAAGATCAATATAGAAATGAAGAATGCACAATCTCTCTACAAGATAAGTAGAAAAAAAATGGTTGGCATGTTGACAATGGGTGTTCAAAAAACATGACAGGTGATAGAGACAAATTTCTTACATTGTGAAAAGAAAAGAAATGGACCAGTCTCCTTCGAAAATGATAATTCAACCAAAATAATTGGAGAAGGCACAGTCTAAATTGGGAACAAGAATAAAAATGCACAAAATGTTCTACTGGTAGAAGATATGAAACATAATCTTCTAAGTGTGAGTCAAATGTGTGACCAAGGTCATAACGTTACTTTCGATTCATAAAAGTGTGAGATAAGAAGAGAAGGTTTAGGGAAATTGGTTGGTATAGCTGCAAGAACTTCAAACAACACATGTGTTAAGTGAAATTGGAAATGAAAAGTGTTATCTAGGAAAGGAAGATGAAATTTGGATATGGAACAGAATAATGGGTCACATGAATTTTGATAACCTTATCAAAGTCAGAAAAAGAGAAGCAGATAGAGAAATGCCCCAGATCATGAAACCAACCAACACTTTATGCAAGCATTGTCAACAAGGAAAGAAAACAAAGACCAGGTTCAAATCAAAGGAATATTAAACAAGACCACTGGAAATTGTGCATACTGATCTAATTAGACCAACTACAACAAAGGGCTTAAAAGGTGAGAGATAATTTATGTTATTAGTTGATTATTATACAAGAATGACTGCAGTTTTCTTTCTCACTAACAAGTCAGAAGCTTTCGAAAACTTCAAGATCTACAAGGAAATGGTTGAAAATGAGATGGATTCAAGAATCAAATGCTTGAGATATGATAATGAAGGAGAGTTCAATTCAAAGGAATTTATGGAATACTGCAGCATACATGGAAAAAAAAGGAAATTCTTCATTGCTAGGACACCTCAAAAGATTGGAGTTGTTGAAGGAAAGAACGGGACAATACAGGAAATGGATCGAACAATGCTAATTGATTCCAAATTGACATATATATTTTGGACACAGAAAGTTCATACAACATTTCACATTCAAAATAGAGTAACTCTTAGAAACGACACTAATAAAACTCCATACAATCTATGGAAAGGAAGACCAACAAATGTGAAGCACTTCAGAATTTTTGGAGGAAAATGCTACATCAAAAGAGAATATGGAAGAATGGGAAAGTTTGAATCTCTTGTGGACAAAGGAGTACTTGTTGGTTACTCAAGTACAAGGAAAGAATACAAGTGTTACAATATAAGATTGAACAAAGTTGTGGAAATAATGAATGTAACAATTGATGAAACATGCAAACCAGAATCAAAGGAAGAAGAAAAAAATCAATGGAACAACTTTTTGAAGAAGAAGAAGCATAAGATGAAGTAGAAGAGGAATATTAAGAGAATCCAATAGAAAAAGAAGAGGACATTCAACAAATGTCTCCAAAGACACCTAGAAAATGAGTACAGAAGAATTATCCTTCAGATGAGATTATTGGAAACAAAGATGTAGGAGCTGAGACTAGAAGAAAAATCCATTCACCAGAACAAACACACCTAGCACTCTTATCTACAATTGAACCAAATTTTTTTGAATAATACAACAAGGATGAATTTTGGAATAAGGCCATGAATGTAGAATTGGATCAAATAGATAAAAATGACACTTGGAACTGGTTCCAAGACCAAAGAATAAGAATGTGATCGACAGAAAATGGGTTTTCAAGAATAAATTAAATGAAGATGGACAAGTTACAAGGAACAAAGCTAGATTGGTATGTAAAGGACATGCACATATTTAAGGAATTGAATTTGAATAGACATTTGTCACAATTGCCAGAATAGAAGCAATCTGGTTGCTTTTAGCCTATGCATGCTCCAAAAATGTTAAAGCATATCAAATGAATGTAAAATCATCTTTTCTGAATGGGGAACTTGAAGAAGAAGTCTACATTTAACAACCAGAAGGATTTTAGTTGACAGAGAATGGAGATTATGTGTGTAAATTAAAGAAGGCCTTGTATGGTCTAAAATAGACTCCTAGAGCATGGTACTCTCTACTGGATAAGTATATGCAATAGACAGGGTTCAAAAAATGAAGTGCAGACAACAACCTCTACATCAAGGTAAGTGAAGGTAATATTTTATTAATTGAAGTTTACGTTGATGATATTATTTTTGGTAGTGATGATGACAAGTTAAGCTAGAAATTTGCAAAAGATATGCAGAATGAATTTGAAATGTTGTTCCTTGGAGAACTATCCTTCTTTTTAGGACTTCGGATACATCAAATCAACCAAGGATTCTTTATTTCCAAAACCAAGTATATTATAGAAATGCTAAAGAGGTTTAGGATGGAATATTGCAAACCAGTTATCAGTCCCATGCAAACCAGCTGCAAGTTGAGAAAATATGATGATTCAAAGTATACAAATCAGAGGAAATACAGGTCAATGATTGGTAGCCTACTATATGTGACAAAATCCATACCATATGTAATGCATATAGTTGGACAGGTGATATGATTTCAAGCAGCAACAAATGAGTCACGTGTGTTAGCAGTGAAGATGATTTTCAGATATCTCAAAGGAACACAAGAGTTTGGATTATTGTATCCAAAAGGAAAGGATCTATCACTTATTTCCTACACAGATGTAGATTGGGTAGGTTGTATTGATGACCAATGAAGCACCAATGGAGCAACATTCTACTTGGGTGAGTGTTTAGTATCATGGTTAAGAAAGAAACAATCATCACTATCTTTATCTATAGTCGAGGCAGAGTATATTTCAACAACTTCATGGTGTACATAGGTTCATTGGATGAAAAAAACTCTAACATATATATAGGTTGAGTATGATGAGGCTATTCCAATCTATTATGATAATACAAGCACCATCAGTATCTCAAAAAACCCGGTGATGCACTCCAAGATGAAGCACATTCCAATCAATTATCACTTTCTACAGGAGCAAGTTGCAGAGAAAAACATGAGAGTTGAGTATGTGGGAACAAAAGAAGAAGTTGAAGACATATTCACAAAACCACTTCCACAAGAATCCTTTGAATATCTTTGCCAAAGACTTGGAGTTATTTCTAGTCCAAAATGAATTATTTTTTAATGCTTATCTTATATGTCTTATATTTACATGAGGAATCACCATAAGAGGACAGTTTAGTCAAGGGGAGCAACTCGGGATGGATAGATCCCTTTGCCATTGATGAAAAACGGGGAGAGATTTATCATATGTAGAGGAAAGAGGTAGAGGACATAGGCATGTTTCCAGGGGGAGAGATTTATCAGATGTAGAGGGCAGAGGCATGGTTCCAGGGGGAGTAGATTTATCAGATACAGAGGACAAAGGCATGGTTTTAGGGGGAGCATGAGTGATATGATTTCAGTATTGCATCAGAGTGTTTCTATCAATGCCAAAGGGGGATATTGTTGATTAAGTTTGGTTTTCATTGATGTCAACCATTGAAGAAATACTTGTAGCACAAAGGTTGGGTAATGGACCAAAGATTGTTTGATGTAAAGATGAATTGTTATTGTCTTGTCATGGTTTATAATAAGTAGAAATGGATGAACTCCAAAGTGGTCCCGTTATGGTGAAATCCCACTCGGGAAGATGCTTTGCGGATTGAGTTATCCTAGAAGTATGGTTAGATAACCCATGCTTATTTGTGTAATAATGAGATGAACGCCAGTGAATTTGTCAGTGAAACTATCCTAGATGGATAGTTCTTTTCATGCCATTTCTAGTGGTATGTGGAATGTCACATAACTCCTCACGGTTAGATATTTATGGCCATGAGAAGTTGGAGAATCCAGGTTTGGGTAATGGACCCAAGTTTGTTTGATGGATATGTTGGGTATATGTTATATTCTTTTCATGGGTGCGTGTGGGTGCGTCAGGTTCGAAAACTGCGTATGAAAATCCCTCTAGTAGTGTTCTTTGTGTCGTGTGCACTGAGAGCTTCCTAGGGGGTCCTAGATATGCCCCCCTCTGGTTCCTCACAACGTTCATAACCAGGCGGTATCCCGGGGCATCGCCCCAAAATTGTTTTATGGGCAGTTTTTGCTATTTTTAACAGATTTTGCTATTTTTAACAGTTTTCTAAATTAATCCCAGATTAAGGGATTAGGGTTTTGGTATCTATGGAATACCTAAAAACATTGTATATATATTGTATGGTGAATCGTGAAATTCAATATAATGAAAAAAAGAAAGGTTTTCCCCGTTGAAGGTTTCTGGTATAAATCTTTGTGTACTATGTGAATGAGACATTGATTAATTTATGTTTTTCTTAAGAATCTATATGCATTTCTTTACTTCGCAGGTTTAAAACTTACATTTGGTATTAGAGCTCGTTTTTGGGTTCATAGGGATGCCTTTGTTGTTGAGGGTTTGGCTCGGTCTTGATAGATCAAGTTTATCTTGGGTCTATGATAAACCTGGGTTTAGTGGGAGATTTTTCATTAGAGATTCAAGTATAGAAAGAGGAATGGTGATCTCATCTAGAATCGAGATAGAGAAGTTCAACAATAAAAACTTTGAGCTATGGAAGCTCAATATGGAGGACCTTCTTGTAGACAAAGAATAGTGGATCGTTGTGGATCCTAGTACACAGCCTATTGGTACACCGTCTACTAACACACAGGATACTAGTACACAACTTACTAGTACACAAACTACTGGTACACCACCTACTGGTATGTTGAAGGAAGATTGGGAGAAGTTGGACAAAAGAGAAAGGATTACTATTCGACTCTGTTTGGAAGATTCAGTGTTGTTGAATGTCTTGAAAAAATCTATAGCCAATGAACTATGGGATAAGTTGGGGAATTTGTATCAATCAAAGTCCCTGGTAAATAAGTTGTTTCTTCGAAATAAGTTGTATCATCTTAGGATGGAAGATGGATATTTTGTGACAGAACATCTAAATGCCTTTAATAATCTTGTAAGTCAACTTGTCTTTGTTAATATTACGATTGCAGAAGAAGATAAGTGCATTACTTTGTTATGTTGTTTTCTAGACTCTTGGGATAATCTAGTTGTAGAAATTGGTAGTACCACTCAATATACATTGAAGTATGAGGATTTAGTTTCATCCTTGTTATTTGAAGATATGAGGCGGAAAATCATGTATAGTCATAGCATAGATTCTTTATTTGTAAGAGGTCATACCCAAGATAGGAATCCTAGTAGGCCTTTTGGGGGGAGATTTAAATCTACAGGTACATCTAAGTCTCCAGGAAAATCTTTGAGAAAATCTTGGAAGTGTGGTAAAATAGAGCATTATAAGAAATATTGCAAGTCTAAGAAGGTTGATAAACCAAAGGGATCTAATAGTATCTCTTCCACAGAGGCGAAAACCTCCACTAAAGAAGGAGGTGATGTTTACCTGGAATCTACAAGTACACATGCAGACCGTGATGTATGGTTGATCAAATCAGGTATGCCATACCATATGACTCCTCATAGGGAGCGGTTCTTTGAATATGAAAAATCCGATGGTGGTGATGTATTCCTAGGAGATGACTCAACAACCAAAATCTTGGGACGTGGAAGGGTTAAGTTGTTGCTAAAATATGAAGGATTAAAACTCTCCCTGTGGTTCTACAAATTCCAAAACTAACCAGGAGCCTAATATATATAAGCAAGATGGATGATGCAAGAGTGGATACTATATTTGGAAATAACACTTACAATATGGTATGAGGAACAATGGTGTTGGTGAGGGGAGTTCAATGTGGAAATCTATACAAGTTGTTGGGAATCACTTATACTAATGGGTGTAACAGTTATGTTGTCCCTAGGAAGAGAAATAAAGAAGACAAGACCAATATTGTCCCTGGAAAGAAGACCATGTTGTGGCATCAAAGACTAGGACATATTGGAGAAAAGGGCCTTCAAACACTACACGGTAAAGGTATGGTGGAAAGTATTTCTAATTGCACTCTGTATTTTTATTTCTGTGAACATTTCATATATGGTAAACATAATCAAGTAAGATTCTCATCTGGTGCTACAAGAGAAAAGGCGATATTAGAATTGATACACAATGATGTGTTTGGACATGTTCCTATTCCATCCCTAGGTAAATTTGTGTATTATGTTTCATTCATAGATGATTTCTCAAGGAACACATGGATTTATTTTCTTAGAAATAAATCTAAGGTATTTGATAAATTTAAAGAGTTTAAGGCTCTGGTAGAAAATCAAATAGAGAAGAAAATAAAGGTATTCAAAACAAATAATGGTGGGGAATTCTGCAGAAATGAATTCGAAGAATTCTGTAAGAAGTGTGGTATAGAAAGGAAGAGGAATAATCCATTCACTCCTCAATTGAATGGAGTTGTAGAAAGGATGAACATGACACTGATGGAAAAAGAAATGAGCATGCTCAGCAGTGTCGAGTTAGGATAAGAATTATGGGTAGAGGCAGTGGATACATCATGTTACCTGGTCAATCGATCACCCTCATTAGCGTTGGATGATAAAACTCCACATGATGTATGGACTGGAAGGAAACCCTCTCTTGAACATCTTAGAGTGTTTGGTTGTGATGCTTATGTACATGTTCCAAAGGAAAATAGAAGTAAGTTGGATAATAAAGTTGAAAAGGGTATCTTTATTGGTTATAAAGATGGTGTGAAAGGTTATAATCTTTGGAATCCAAAAACTAGGAATATTGTTTAGAGTCAAGATGTTGTTTTTAGAGAGGTAAAATATGTTTCCAAACAGGAATTCCTACCAAGGAAAGAAGAACCTGAGAACATAGATCTTGAGTTGGATGATGCAAAATCTTAATTATCTAAAGAATATGAAGCAAAAGAAGAAGAAGAAGAACCCCATATCCTAGTATTGAGGAGATTAGTGAGAGAAAGAAGGCAAACATAAAGGTATAGTCCCCATGATTTTCGTTCCAATTTTTCTTTATCTATTATTGATGATGATCCCAAAACTGTTAGGGAAGCAGTGAATTCAGAGGATGGTAAACTATGGAAGAAGTCCATCGTTGAAGAAATGGATGCCTTGGATAAGAATGAGGCATGGGATATAGTTGAGTTTCCATCTGTAAGAAAATATGTTGGTAGCAAATGGTTGTTTAAGAGAAATTTTAATGCATAAGGAAAAGTGGAGAAATACAAATCTCGTTTAGTAGAAAAAGGTTATTCCTGGGTAGAGGGAATTGACTTTGGTGAGATTGTTTCTCCTATTGCTAAGTTAACTTCTATTAGATTTATTTTATCTATTGCTACTGCTTTTGATATTTAAGTATAATATATGGATGTGAAGACAACATTCCTACATGGGGATGTGGAAGAAGAAATCTACATGAAGCAGCCAGAAGGCTTTGTAGTGAAGGGAAAGAAAGAGTTGGTCTGTAAGCTAAAGAAGTCACTATATGGTCTAAACAAATCACCTAGGATGTGGTACCAAAAGTTTGACACATACATCCTTGGATTGGGATTTGTGAGAAGCATGGATGATCACTGTGTATATTCCAAGAACATTGGTAATCACTTCATTTATGTAGTGTTGTATGTTGATGACATGTTGTTGGTAGAAAATAACATGGATGTTATTAAGGAGGTGAAATAGCAACTATCCTCCAAATTTGACATGAAGGATCTCGGTGCTGCTAACTTCATTCTGGGAATGGAAATTAAAAGATGTCATGCAAATAGGAAACTATGGTTGAATCAAAGAAAATATGTTGAGACGATATTGCAAAGGTTTAATATGCATGGAAGTAAACCGGTCAAGGTTCCTATTCCTATAGGTGTAAAGTTATCTGCAGATCAGTGTC
>JZKD02S1707505.1:58284-69889 GCA_000966675.3 Picea glauca
GGATTCTCAGGTATTTGAGAGGTACTACTACTCATGCATTATGTTTTGGAGGTTCAGACACTTTTCTACAGGGATATGTTGATTCAAATATGGCAGGTGATAAAGACAGTAGGAGCAGCACCACAGGGTATGTTTTTACTATAGGTGGAACAACAGTAAGTTGGATTTCGAAAATGCAAAAGGTTGTTGAACTTTCAACAACATAGGCAGAGTATGTTGTTGCTACAGAGGCTATTAAAGAGATGATTTGGTTACAAAGGTTTATGGAGGAATTGGGAAAGAAGTAGGGGAATAGTAGGTTGTACTGTGATAGTGAGACTGCAATTCATCTTGCAAAGAACTCAACCTTCCATTTGAAGACTAATCATATACAGTTGAGGTACCACTTCATACAATCCACCTTGGAAGATGGACATTTGAAGTTGGAAAAGATACACACTGGCCAAAATACTGCAGATATGTTAACAAAGGGAGTAACCAGAGAGAAACTAAGTTGCTACTTAGTTTCAGTTGGTCTTCAAGAATGAAGAGGAGGATGAGAAATTTGCCAGGTCCAAGAAGGTTCAGAGTCCATCATGTACAACAGCGGTGAAGTTGTTGAGATCAGTCTCCAAGTGGGAGATTGTTGGTTGTGGAGCCTAATTATCTTGATGACTCAGAGGTCTTGTGTTTTTCAGTCGTGTTTATACCGCATGAAGACTTTACACCCCAGAAGTATGTACACTCTTCCATGCAGAGGAGTCCATGAGGGGGGTACCCTCTCTGTGGGGTCTGTGGAGCCTATCCCTTGGCTGGAGGGTTCGGGGGAGAATCCCTCGAAGGAAAAATTGCCTTGTAAAAGTATATTTTAATTTTATTGTAAATCTGGACTGTTCATTATAAGATCGCAGATCTAAAGGTATAAATTATGTTAGGTTTTTTTTTCCCTAGAAGGAAACCCTCTTTTTTGAGGGAAATGTATTGCGTCTATGTATGATGGTGAGTATTGTATTCTAAGAGAGGAGACTGTGAGAGAAAGAAGAGGAAGTTACAAGGAGTTTTGTTGTAGGTTGTATCCCTTCATTTGTTGGATAATAATAAAGGAAGGACCTGGCAATTTCTCTAGTGGACGTAGCCCACACTGGGTGAAACACGTTAATTGATATCTCTCTTGTATTGTGTATCATTTTTTTTTTGTTTCCGCATTTGTTTTATTTTATTACTCTGTGATCCTTTTTTATAACAACTGGTATCAGAGCGAAAGGTAACTTACAGGAAAAGGGGGTTCCTGGCTCGAGTCGGAGCAATGTTGGAAGATGGAAAGTTTAGGGTCCAAAAATTTAACGGCCAAAACTACCAGTTATGGAAGATGCAGATGGAAGATCATTTATATGAGAAGGATCTATTCCTACCATTGGGTGGAGTAACAAAGAAGATGATGACCATGAAGGATGAAGAATGGGATATTTTTGACAGAAAGACTCTAGGAATGATACGGTTGAGATTAGTAGCATCAGTGGCTTTCAATATTTCAAAACAAAAGACAACGAAGGATCTGATGGACGCATTGGATAAACTGTATGAAAAACCCTCGACATCTAATAAAGTATTTCTAATGAAGAGATTATTTAATATGAAGATGTTAGAAGGTGGGTCTATTGCAGATCATTTAAATGAATTTAATATGTTTACTAATCAACTAAGTTTCATAAAAGTGGACTTTGATTATGAGAATAGGGCTCTTCTAATCTTATGCTCATTGCCGGAAACATGGAATGGCTTGGTCATGGATGTAAGTAACTTTGTCTCTGGTTCAAATACTTTAAAATTTGATGACGTTTTTGGTGTTATCCTTAGTGAGGAAATGCGGCGGAAAAGAACAGGTGAGACATCAGGTAATGTGTTGAACATGGAGAATAGGGAAAGACAAAAGGATAGAGGAAAGGGCTTAGGGAACCGTGGTAATTCTAGGAAGGGCATATCCAAATCTAGACTTGGAAAGATAGAGTGCTAGAATTGTGGGATGAGAGGACATCTAAAGAAAGACTGCATAGCTCCAAAGAAACAAAGATATGGACAATAGAAGAGAAAACAGGAAGCAAATGTAACAGGTGATGTGTTACAATATTCTTTGATTCTTTCTGTAGATAATATTTATGTGTCTTGGGTAGTAGATTCAGGGGTGTTGGGTCAAGTACCATCTTTTTACCAACCTTTCACTTCACTTTCACTTCACTTTCACTTCACTTTTAACCATATTTCACTTTCCCGTACCCTTACATTAAACCATTTTCATGATTACATGGGTTTTAGACATATTATTTTCCAATGCATCTATTTTAGTGTTTTGGAGTGAATTTATGATTAAATATTGCAAAAATGACATGTTTACACTTATATATGAAAGTGGGATGAGTTTCATGATGTTTACAGGTGTATTTGAAGACTCCAACCAAGTCAAATTTGACCATCAAGCCTCAAATTCGAATTTCCTCTTCAACCCTTTGAAGATTTGATGAAAATTTGGAGATTTGTTCAAGTATCTTGGATGGAGATTAATCATGAAAGAAATATTTGTGAGAGGATTTGTAGAGATATCACTTGATAGGTGTGAGCACATGGTTGTAACCAAATGAGACATTTGTGGATCTAGGAGAGATTTGTGAATCTAAGTTATCTTAAATTTTTGTATAAATAGGAGTGCATTCTCCATTTCAAAGGGAGGACTCCTAGAGCATTGTGTCCAACTTATGATGGAATAAGAATCGAGATTTATTTTCACATCAGTTTCCATTCTCTAGTTTAGATTTAGAATTCTTTAGTTTATGTGTTACTTTGTTATTGGGAGAATTGATCTGACTC
The DNA here is from genome assembly GCA_000966675.3 of Picea glauca. Taxonomy (NCBI): domain Eukaryota; kingdom Viridiplantae; phylum Streptophyta; class Pinopsida; order Pinales; family Pinaceae; genus Picea; species Picea glauca. Next base: position 61,126 of record JZKD02S1707505.1, read on the forward strand.
CAAATAGATAATAGTAGCATTTTATTCTTGTTCTAATGCTTTGAATATGTTTATATTCTTTATTGTTTTTATTAGAATTATTTGATGATATTGATTGTTGATGGGTTATTTGAAACATTAAAAGAAGACCTCCTGTAAGGGAGCTATTGTTTTCATACCTACAAAAACTAAGCCTTTTTAAGTGTATTTATTTTCAATGCATAAGTGTTTACTTGATGATCTTGATTGTTGATAGGTTTTGTGAAACATCATGAGAGGACCTCCTGTAACGGAGCTAGTGTTTTCTTTCCTACAACAACTAAGTCTTATTAAGTGGAATGAAAGAGTTAGGATTTGATTGAATTTTCTTAGATTAGAGTTAGATGCTTACTCCTGCATATATTGTGTTGGCATCATCACAAGCTTACGAGCATCCCTGGTTGATAATTAAATGAAAGCAATTTAAGCAATTGAATTGCCCAACATTTTGGCGCCGTTGCCGGGGATGGTGCTAAGGGATTAGGCATTAGGAATTTAATTCAATATGTTTTCTTTATTTTTATTGATGCAAATAAAGGGATCTAACTCATGACGAAAGGACAACTTGGTGGAAGCAATATCTCGATAAGCATGAGAGAGTTCTACATGATTGTTTTTTCTTTTTTTTCTTTATGTTTGTTTTCATAAAATTTTATTTATTTCCCATAATTTTCATTCGGTGGTGTAGTAAGAGCCACTTTGTTTACTAAACATTTATGGACAAAGGATCTAGAATGCAACCCAAGGACTACATTGAGGAATGGTATCAAGAAGCAGTTACGCCACAATATTCATCAATTCTTCAAGAGATCCTTGCGGAAAATCGAAAGGTCAAATCGATTTTTCATATCCTTACAAACAATCAGGTACATATTTCAAGTTGGGATATGAGCATTTGAAAAATTCTAATCCGTAAATGTCTTCATTGGAAGCTTGAATATACTTAAAAAATAAAAACTAAAAGTAGTTTTTAGATAGATAGGAAAAATAAAAATAAACTTTTATAGTTTTTAGGATAAATTTGATTTTTATGGTGCAGTAAGAACCATCCATATACTAACCATTAGTAGATACATCTATTGGAAAAATGGACATATATGAGGGAGGAAAACAAATCGAGTCTCAAGAGCTATAAAATTGTGATCTACATAAGAGGTAACACATTTTTCATATGTTTTTCAATTTGGAGATTTCGATATAAGTATGCTCTCTTCTTGTGCCTTGTTGTGATATGGAAGATCAGAAAGGAGAATTTGGAAATAGGTTATCCCTGAATGTCTATCTTGATTAGATAATTTCCAACATTTTTGCAACAAAATTTCATTAATAAATTGCAAATTAAAAAAAAAACAAATGATGAGTCTAGGATGTTTTTGGAGTTGATTTAAAATTAGTGATGATTTCCAAAATGATAAAGTTATATCAATTTTTCGTTTCCAAATTCAACTTCATCATCTTAGGTTTCTTCATAAATTCCCCATCTCATAGAAAACATATATAAAAATAAAAATAAAAAAGTCAAATATAATACATAATTAAAAAATAAATAAAATGTTAAAAATAAAACCATCAGCAAACCATATATCAATTGGACCTTGTGAATTGGAAAATGTATATAGTCAATAACACAATTTATAAATGGAACCCTGCACAATTTTTAAATAAATCGTTCTATGATGTGTGAGGAAAAACACATATGTCGCAGGCTTGAGTTCAATGGTGTGGTCGCTGGCATATAAATCCTTCGATTGTAGTTCAGGTTTTGGCTCCGATTTGCAATTTTTGGCTCCGGCCTTCCCATTTCCATACTTCATAACTGCAATAAAACTCAATTCTGGATTTTTGTGTATTAACTGAAGAAGGCAGCGGTGGAAGTGGAATTTGGTGGTAAATTTCTTGAGTTTGGCCTTGGGGATTGAGAGACAGAACATCCTTTCATGTCCTTATGCAAGGAGGGGTACATGGTTCCCAATATGAAGGTGGACATAGTGCCCACAAACAAACTAATGAACCCAATCTTCTTCCACGATGAGAGTTTGGTGCAGAGACTGAACCTTGGGGCCGCCCTTCTCACCTTTCTATGACTTCCCATAGGCTTCTTTTTGGCTCAAATTCGAATCTTCGACAACATTCCCATCCTAGAAGAATACGTGAAAATATCCTACAAGATAATGGGGAATCAAGCTAGTCGTCAAGGGAATGCCTCTGCTGGCCTCGAAGAAGAAAGGTGAGCGGGGCGTCTTGTTCATATGCGATCACATAATGTTGCTGGATATTGTGATCATGGTCATGGCCTTGGGAAGGAAATTTAGCGTCGTCACGTAAAACATCAGTTGGTTCTCAGATATTATCTCGCCCATTAAAACTGTCTAGCTCACTCGGGACCGCAAGAAGGACGTCGCTAACATCAAATGCCTGCTGGAGGAAGGCGACTTGGTATTGCTCTATTTGGTTTATGAATGGTTGCAAGATCAATCCATTACTTGGGATTCAGCCTTTGCTATTTCCAATCTTTAAACCTGCAATAAAACATCTTATTTGCGCGCATTGTACCAAGTATCGACGTGGTGCGGTGGTAAAATATTGATTTGAATGGTGGTAAGTCGGTTGTTTAGATCCATGATATTTTCCCATTATTCAAGCTTGTATAAAATTTCAACTCAAATAAAACTCTCTCGTGGCAATTAACCATAGGACATGTGTTTGTTATGTGTGCAGAGATCTCGGGTTCAATCCCAACCGATGCGCCAATATTTTCGACAACTGTCAAGAATTCAACGTTAAATAAAATTACTTCCATCCCATATCTAATCATTAATAATGTGCCCATGTTACAAAATTCAGACCTATAGTGCAACAGGGAACTTGATTTGCAAGTTTTGGCTTCTGCATTTCCATATTTTTAAATCGGCAATAAACAAAATAATCAATCATGTGTCATTTGATCTGAGATTTGAAGTGATGGTAAAATAATGGTTTATACAGTGGCAGGTTGGAAAATTTATCCGTAGACCATTGATATTTTTGGGCGATTACAAACAAATTTCAATTCAATACAAACACTTCGATGATTACAAAAACAAGTAATGCATAGCTCAATGGAAACTCGATGTCAAGGTTGTGGATGCATCTTAGTACACGCCAAATAAGCAGAGAAACCCACTGCAATAATTTTAGGATGTGCATATTACTAGTGCAATATTCTTTGATGTGGACAAAATATCAGACCAGACTTTGAATCTTCCACATATGCTACCATCCAAGAAAGCATTTGCAGTTGCAATATCTTCTCTTGGAATTGAAAATAACGATAAAATGATTGTTTATGATGATTGTTTGTGTGTGGTGGATGGTTAGATTTTTTGGTCATGATAAATTTTGGGTTCTAGATGGAGTTTACCACAATGGTGTACTTCAGGCTATGAAGTGGAGACAAATGGCCCAAGATATGCTCAATCTTTAGTTTCTTTGTTCAATTTCTATGCTTGTCCGGATGGAAAAATATGTGTTGGAGGAGATGGAATTGTCAATAAGAGGTCATGGGTTCAATATCAGTTGGGCCTCCTTTTAAAGCACTTATCAAACAACTTAAATTAAAAAAATAAAATAGAAATAAAAAATTATTCCCACTCTATTTAATAAATCCAATCAAATTAGTCCAAGTGTCGATCCGACTTTGGCCTCAATTGGAAATAGAGGGCTTCAGCCTCTCCATTAACATAGTTGGAAAACTCTCAATGAGATCTATGTCATGAAGGCATTTCCACCAACATTTGAGGATATCAATTTGTTTTGGTCATTTTTTTTTATTTTATAGCCAATAGACTTCGAAAAATTCTCAACAACATCATATCATTGAAAAATTATTCTAATATTTTTATTTGGCTTTTGAATCACTGAAATTGAACATCAAACCGAGAAGTTATCAAAGAAACACTGACGGGTAGTCCAAGGTGCACCACTTCCCGACAGGTAAAAAGTGCATTTCATTTTATTTATTTTCCTTGTATTTGTTCTATTTAGCATTATTTGTGAATTTTTGTGTATGTATCGGATGAAGAAAGACTTTTCACCTCTATTCTTCGATAAACTCACATTTTGTTGCAGGTCAGTGCTAATTTTTTTTTGCAGGTTCTGGGATGATGAAGAAGACCAATTTATGAACTAGTGGTTTTCAAAGACCACATACTCTTGATAAAAGCATGTCCAAATGAAATCATGAAGAAGTCAATATCATTACATTTCAGACGATATCCATCATACCATTTCTATCAAAATAAGTCTCTCAGAGCCATTATGTGATGATTCATTTTCTTTCTTTTGAGTCTAACATGTTGAATTCAATCCTAAACTTGTCATATTCCTATCACTACTAGACCATGGATTCAACCCCTTTGAAAGTTTCATACCTTCCTTCCTCACTTTCACTCACCCCTAACCCATGAATAAAGTCACTTAGCTCACTTACCAAGATGAGTTACCACCTTGTCATTTTCCTTCTGCCAAATAAAGATTGCTTGATATTTCATCTATGGTCCTATAAATAATTACTCCGTACTCATGTTAGATGATGGGGGATTCCGTATGGCCCTCCTTCTAACAAGTTTTGGCCCATCGACATCAGCAAATCATCTGGGATTGAGACTAGGGACCTTTTTAGTACCTTGAGGCTTGCATTCCTTAATGGCAAGTTCTTTCGCCAATAAATAGTGGGAATACATCAATGTCCCTTGTTTGTTGGATCTTCTTGGTGACTCAACATGAGACACATTTATTCGTACCTAGTAAGATGTACTTGGGCATATTGACTCTCATTGACATTAATGTTGAGTAGTCTCATGTCAGTTAACAACATTCATTAATGGTTGGTAATCCAACAATTTATTTCTATGTTCGACATCAACAAAATTTATTCACATAGATAAGAATTATGCCACGATGTGGATATGAATGAAGACTATATGGTTCCATGACACTCACAACAACTTGCAATAGTGTTCCAGTAAATCAAATATTCAACTCCAGAGTTCAGCACCAACAGCTTAGTTCCAACAATAAGACAGTACAGATGTACCAATTTCAGATCTCATTCTATGTTCATACACCCAAGAAGATCATATTATTTTCACTCCAAATATCCATGATCCAATAGTAGCAACCAAAAGATTCCATCCATACAAATATATCTCAGATGCATAGCGAATGATCTTCTCAGGTAGGTGAAGGTATGTTGTTTTCCAATCATTAATCAATAATTCCTTAAATTCTAAAAGACATGTATTTGGAAAATTTCCCATTCACAACTGCCCTTCCCTATTTGCTAAATTTTTCCAAGGATGGAAAACATCTATAGTTTGGGGGGGGGTATTCATCATATTCCATTCATTTATCCTATATTACATCTTTTATAACCTCATATGTTGTGACCAACATGTTTTTCCCAACTGATTATTGTTTCTTTTATAAAGCACCTTCATTGATTTCCTAAAATGCATCATTGATTTGCATATGAAACACATATTCCAAAGAAAATATACCATGAGGAGGATGGATTCCATGCATTATACATACTTCAATACACCTTATTGAATAAGACTAAAATGATTGAATGATTAATACACACATTACTGAATCATCATTTTGAATGCATTCATATGATTGAAATTTCAAAGTCTATTCTTTGTTGTAGCATGAAAAAGAAAAGTGAAAGTGTTGTCACACAAGAACCAACACTTACAATATTGATGGTTGTCACACAAGAACCAACCATAATCAAGAAGAACAAATTTTGCTACATAAAGAAATGCTTTTGGTTGTCACACAAGAACCAACCATAAGAAAGAAAAAAAGTGTTGCTACATAAAGAAATACTTTTGGTTGTCACACAAGAACCAACCATAAGCAAGAAAAAAAGTGTTGTTACATAAGGAAATACTTATGGTTTGTTGGAAAATATTTAACAGACAACGAATGATAATAACCGTCAGCGAATGGAAAATATTTAATAGACATCGAATGCTTGTCATTGATGGCAAGTAGCATGTATAAGTTCAGGAAGATCGAATGATCAAAGGCAACGCAACCATGCAATATTTGAATGTAGAGTTCAAGAAGATCGAATGATCGAAGGAAATGCAACCAGGAAAGATCTGAATGTAGAGTTCAGGAAGATCGAATGATCGAAGGCAATGCAACTAGGCAAGATATGAATGTAGACAAGAAGAGATCATTGAAGAGGAGGATAGATCTCAGGCATTATATCCAAGAGCAGGATCCGACCACCATTGGATCAAGAAGAACCCGCACATCCTTTAAGGTACAAGGAGAAGTGGGCGTAATTGCGATATGCAAAATCGTGACTTCATCTGAGCCGTCAGATCAAGGTTGAATCTAGACTATTGATTCCAGTCCGTGTCAGAGTTTCTAGGATCGCGAGTTGGACATGTCAAAGATTATTAACATCAGGAATCCCGATATCGCAATATGCGAAATCGTGATGTAATCTTAGATGTCAGATCAAGCTTGGATCTAGATCATTGATTCCAGTCCGTGACGGAGTTTCGAGGATCGCGAGTTGGACATGTCAAATATTATTAACATCAGGAATTCCAATATCATGCTATGAAAAATCGCGATGTAATTTGAGCCGTTAGATCAAGCTTTGATCTAGAGCATTGATTCCAGTCCATGTCGGATTTTCGAGGATCGCGTGTTGGAGATGTCAAAGAAACAATGCAACAAGAATGTCGATTTTGTGATATGGAAAATTGGGATTCAATCGCAGTCGTTGAATCAAGCTCAAATATGGACTGTTGATCTAACTTCATATCGGAGTTTTGGGGATCACAACATGGAGTGGCAAGTAAACAATGTAACAATAATGTTTATTTCGTGATAAGTGAAATTGCCATTTAATCGCAGCCGTTGAATAGAGATCAGATCTGGACCGTTGATCTAACTCCATATCGGAGTTTCACGAACCGTGACATGGAGAGGCAAAGAACCCAATGCAAGAAGAATGCCGAAATTGCGAAATCGTGATTCAATCATAGCCATTGAATCAAGATCACATTTGGACCATCGAATCACAGGACATGTGGCAAGTGATCGAAACTTCACTAACTTGGGATCAACGGAACATAATGTCGAAAATCACGAAATGAGAAATCGCGAAAGCACTTTTTTCGTAGACGCTTGGTTATGACCATAGTCATATTGGGGAAGGAGCTAGTGCAGAAAAGTTCTGTATCGAAACTTCGGGGATCGCGAAATGAAGTGTAGAGACACTCAACACAGGATTGTCGAAACCCGATTTAAAGGCAATATCAATATAGTTCATCCAATGGTGCAGATAAATTGGAATATGATCGGAAGGGTACTGTTCTATATCACAGTTAACCCCTCAGTTATGAGTCTGTTAGTGAAACGGATTCATGATTGCGAATCTGTTGGTGTTTCAGTTGCTCGAACAATTGTCTTCCTTTTTCCGAAGGAGATGGGAAGTTGAACCGCGGTGAGGGTGTATAAAATAAAAAGAGAAAGACAACGTTGTTTTGGTTTTTCTGTATGAGAAAAGAATGAAACTGTAAGAAAAGAAAATGAGAGGATGCACAGGAGGAGATTGAGCATATGTGTAGTGTGAGATGAAACACAGAGCAGAATAACAGAACAAGTTGAAGAAGAGCAGAATGAGAGAATGAGTTGAAGCAGAGCATACCTGCTGAATAGACAAAGGAAGAGAAGAGCAGCAGAATAGTGTGTAGAAGACCAGATTTACAGAACAAAGAAAGATTGGTAAGAACTGATTTATCTGTAAAGTTGATTGTTTATTTAGCCATTCATATTCTATGGAGGTTTGGAGGTGCTTGGGAGGACTGTTTTCCTCAGAGGTTCAAGTGGGAGCTTGAACACAGGAATTTGTAGCTTCCATCTGGTTGCAGCCAGAGAAACCAGGGTGGCAGGGTGGTGCTAGGGAGAACAAGTGTTCTCTGTTATACAGGTTGGCGCCTATGTAACTGGAATTTGGTGCTTCCATCCCATTAGTGCTGGAACATATAGGGAGTTGGTGCTTCCTTCTAGTGGATGCTAGAGAAACCAGGGAGTTGGTGCTTCCTTCTATTGGGTGCTAGAGAAACCAGGGAGTTGGTGCTTCCTTCTAGTGGATGCTAGAGAAACCAGAGAGTTGGTGCTCAATTAAAGATGATGTACAAAACTTCAAAGACTACCTATCATTTCGAAGAAGAAGAGGTTTTCTCCCTTTATGGGTTTCCTCATGAAAAATCTCTTTCTGTGTATACCTTATGTATGACTGATGCTTTTTAATTTTACTGTCCATATGTTGTATAATGTTGATGATCACTTGAAGAAAGATTAAGAATATTTTAATATTGTTAACATTGTTTAAGCTCAAATACAACTGATTCACCCCCCCCCCTCTCAGTTGTATTAGTAATTTCAACAATTGGTATCAGAGCGGGTTCCTTTTATTCAAAGGTAGATATGTAAGCTTAAACATGAAAAGTCATGAAGGGACTTCAGCCTCTAAGCCCCCTCTATTTGATGGAACACATTTTTCCTTCTGGAAGATTAGAATGAGAACATACTTAATGGCCTTGGGTGATGATGTTTGGCATGTAGTAGAGACTGGATATACAAAGCCTATTGTGCTAGCCTCCAAGGATGATAAGTTAGAGTTTAGTTTTAATGCTAAGGGGATGAATGCTATCTTGAATGGACTTGCTGAAGC
>JZKD02S1707505.1:91825-116123 GCA_000966675.3 Picea glauca
TATATATATAGTGACTTGGACTTTCAAAGTCTTTCATATCATATCAATATCTTGTCCTTTTCAAGATCGATAGATGGGAACATGGGTCAAAACAAACCTTATGTCTAGTAGGTTCCTAGTCCTACTATATATTCTCGTGAGTCCAAAGTTCATAATTAAATTCCCCCAATCATTCACGGCTATATACTAAAGTGATATCCAATGTTTATACCCTCTATTCAAACATGATGTGTTAAGTTATGTGTTCCATAAATTTTGTGGCATTAGTTGTGCCATTAAACACTAGTGCATCTTTAATCTCTACATGAATCCACTTAATGAAATTTGGTAGTGTGCATATTTGTGTCAATTAATTCTCATACTCCCTAGGCGGCCCAAAAGTAATGGACAGTTTGGAATAAATGACATAGGATAATACTATTCTCCAACTCAACTTTCGACTAGCAATTGGAATAATGTAGTCTTCCCACTATACTATGGTGAGATTATTGAAAAACACCTTCATCCAATACTTATTCTATCTATTTAACAAATGCATTTCCCTACATTAAATCCAATGGATATACCATCCAATAACCCTTATTATCAAATGAAATCATTATCAAATTCCCAATCAATACATTACAATACTAGGTATGGATATTTGTCATCTACTATGTCGATGAACTCAAAGTAAGCATAAATATTCACACAATCGAGATAAAATTCCATCTATGCCAATTTCACAATGGGGAAAATGTGAGATTGGTTCACCAACTACCACTAGATAGACAAGTGGAACCAATTTGTTCATCCCATGAATTCCCATAAATATGTCAGTAGGATTTTAACATCCAACCCGAAGTTGAGCATAACTTCTCACACTTCATATCATTGAATCAATGCATTTAAGATAAATTAGTTTCCATACCTTGTTCACTGGACATGGTTTAAGGGCCTATATTGTGCCTCTATTGGTGACTCTAAAATTGGCCCAAGGACCTGCCTTAACTTTGTTGTGGATTTATCATTTTCTAATATCTATAAAAAACTTTTCAAAAATTCTTTGACTTCAGCTTCCACTATATACACTAGTAGAATCATGCATTGGCTTAGTGGCCAAATTATGGAATGTTTTCTATTTCTTGCATGAATATCTTCCTTCATCACCTTAATTACATATTTAAAGTAACCTTTTTTTAATAGTACACCAAACCTTGGTGCTCACTATAAACCTTGATATATGGGTCCTTGTTTTGCATCTCTCATGTTTGTTCTAGAATTGGCTCCAAACTAGGTGATTATATTGATCCCAATGTAGGCACAACCTACTATATTTTCACCATGGATATAAAGCTCACAATTCACCATATTATCACTACTCTATATCATGTATTGTTCCTCCCATTTATTAATCAATTGTACACAATCATGTGTATTATGTATTGCCTTTTGGTAGTACCCACATCAAGGATGGTTAGGGTATAATTAATTCTTTTCAATATAACCCTCTTCATTATAATTATAAAATCATGGTTTTGGATGATTCACTTAATTACATAGATTCATATTACCTTAATTCTAATTATGTCCCCCATCCACTCCCATGGTTGAATCCATTGTGGAAAAGTTCTTCTCAAACCTTTCCATTAGTGTATATATGGCACAAAAATCCTTTGAATCGTTAATGTTTACCTAAGATAAGTTTCAATTTACAATGCTATAATATTACTAATTTTTTTATTGAAATAAAAAATGGTGGATATCATACCTATTGTTTTAGAAGATCTCATGAATCCCAACATCCAGCTTTCCTACAAATGGGTTAGCCACAACAATAGTATATCTTGGAACCATGGGGAAATTGATCTATATATGACCTTCTATATTATAGATTGTACACCATACTTCCTCCCTACTATTGTACATTAATTTTTCTAGATCTTAAATTGTCTCAGAAAGTGATATTAACTTGTATTAAAATTTATCCAATCCCTGAGACAAACCTAGAATGGATGATTCAATGAGTCTCTTAATGGACTCAAGCCACATTCAAAATTCTAATATTTGTTTTCATGTAATTATCTTTTATTATTACAATGCTAAGGTAACAAGCCATCGATAATCCACTCCTTATCCTATACCTCCTCAATCATGAATAATTGGCTCATTACATCTTGGAAGCACTGGTCATACTCACTTATATTTTATTTGATATTCTGTTTAATCTCTTTTAATCAACAATAATTTATTGCTCGTACGTCATCTTTGTGAAATTTTAATGTCGTGTTTGTTTTTCAATTTCAACATTATTTTCATCCACCATTGTCAATATTTCAAGAAAATTGAGCTCCCAAATCCTCCATCAAGTCCTTTAACCTCCCATGTTGGGGTTACACTTCCATATAAATGAGGCTTGGGAGAATACATTGTTCCACCATTACCATCCTCAACCACACATGCATTTATTCAATCAATATTATGTGTGGTCCTTGCTTGAAATATTCTAGTACTTTGGTCAAATATTGATCACATTCCACCATGAATTCCAAATAATAACACTCAACGAAGACTTTTAACCAAAATTGAATCACTCGAGGTCAAATTATGGTCATACAATGAGATATTTAACATATTATTACGAGTCCACCAAATTCTTAGCTATGAAAAAAATGATAATATTGCTTCTCCAAACATTTCCAACTATTCATGTAGATTTGCTTGAAAATTTACCCAAAAAGTCTCATGTAAACACATAAACAAGTGCTTCTCATGTAGATTTAAAAAAAAAAAAAACCTACAGGAGGTGTGGCAATAGCGACGAAAGTTTGTCGCAATCCATTGATAAGTTTTACTCTGCCAAAGAGTTTCATCGTTATTTCCATGAAAGTTCGTCGCACCTTTCCATGCTTGTTCGTCGCACATATGGCATCTGTATCGTAAGTTTTTGGTGATTTTTTACTCTGCCAAGATTTTTCATCGCTATCGCCACGATTTATATTCTCACCTTTGCACTCTATTTCATCACGTGTATGGCATCTGCGTCATAAGTTGTTGGTGAGTGTTTTACTTTGACATGGTTTTTCGTCCCTATTGCGATGGATATGTGTGGCAATAGAAACGAAAAACCATGGAAAATTTGGTCCTATGTAGTAGTCAATAATATCATCTTCATAGAGGATAATGATGATTACTACATTATAAAGAATCGGTCCAACACAACATACGGCTTCCAAACAAACTTCTAACTCGTCAATGTAAATGAAAAAAAGGGTAGGGGATAGGGGACAACTTTGCTCGACTCCTATATTGTAGTTAATTTATTCTAATCAACCACCAGTGCTCCTAAACTTTGAAATAACATTCTCATACAACCTTACCACAATATCTCTTAGACCGAAGGAAACATTTAGCTCTTCTAACTTATTCCAAAGGTTTCTCATAGGGACAATGTCAAAATATTTCCTAATGTAAATGAAAAAAATAATTATATTGGTTTAATTTTTTTGAAAATCCTCTACAATGATCTTGAGTGTGAATCAGGTGGTCCACAGTTGAATGATAACCTCTAAAACTGACCTGACCTTTAGCTCTTTTTTCATGGCTTTCTATCCATATGCTTATCTTCTTTTCAAAAACACTTCCATATAGATTGGATACAATATGTCTAATAATAATAGTCCTATAATTAGAGGGATTGTGTTTATCCCCACTTTTAAAAATAGGTACAATTAATCTTTGAGTCCAAGGTTTAGGGAATCCCTTCTTGACTGCTAAATTGAAGATCTTGTGTATGTGGGGGATCCAAATAGGGCCTCCAAATCTCAAAATTTCATCTTGGTATCCCTCAATTCCCTTATATTTCCCATTTGTAAGTCGCTTAACCCCAAAGTTTATGCATTCTATAGAAAAAACATCATCTTTTGTATACACTTTCGGAATTTTTTCAAGGAAACTATGGAATTTGTAAAGATTTTTGAGGTATGAATTACAATACATCAAGGGAATAATAGCATTTTCTTTAGTTTTACGAGTCAAAATTTACCTCCAAAATTTATTTTTATCTAGCTTAGAAAGGTGAAAACATTCTCTTCCTTTCTATTTATGTAGTGCATTTTTTTCCTTTTAATTAGGGCTTTCTATCTATTAATATTATCATATTTCAGAGACTCATTACATACATCCCTAATGGAGTTTCTAGCAAGTTTACACTCGTTATCATACCAAGGGTTGATAATTACATTCTTATTTTTACACAACACTTGAATAGATAATTTCCTATGGAGGTAGAAAGGATTGTTGTAAAATTATGATAAATGTCTTTAATAGTTTTTTTATATGATAGAATATTTAAATCATTTTTTAAGTACTTTAAACAATGATTAGGTTTATTTTTGTTAAGTAGTATATGCAATTGGGTACCAAACTTATCTGCAATGGGTTTATTCTGCATGGTATAGTTTAGAATTACGGTTAAAACGTAAAAATTTACTATTTAGTTGTAAACAAGGATATCGGATATCACATAGTATACAAAAATACTACCTAGCCCATGGATACAAACTATATGGTTATATTTTTTCCACCTCATTAGATTATTACAAATGATTAGATCTTAAGAAATGCGAAGCTTGATTAGCTCGGTACCATATAAATTTTTGGTCAAGTCTTCCAAATTTCTCTTGTATCTATTAACTAAAACAAGGTCCTTGTCTAGCCACAAAATATTAGGATTGGAATCATTTGTTAAGATAATATCTTCATTAGTTGTAGTTCTAGCATTAAATTCTCCTTTTAGGATCATACTACCTTCATTTCTCATAATGTAAATATATTTTTCTAAGATTTTATAGGGACAATTTTTATCTAGATTGTTTTTTGTATAAAAGGTATAATTAATAGGGGCAAAATAAAAAATTTCTATATACGTCTTTTTAGCATTGACATATGAAATATCCACCCAAATGAACTAATTGAGAGGGTATTTTTTATGAAGACGAATTTGAGGAGAAATTTAATTTAATATAAAAAAATAATCATGCATTCAATTTAATTTAATTGATGATGATGATGATGGCTAACCTCCATTGAGACCAAAATTGGTCTATCAGACCTTAAGAAAAGAAAAAGATTACTTGGATTTATTTAAAATTTTATCAATGCTTGACAAACATTAAGAGAAGTGTTCCAATATTACTACTTTTTTGATGAATTAGAAGGTTAGGTAGGCTTGTATTGTGACAAATGGGATCTAATTTGGGTATATGCAGGGAATTCTAGGAGAAATTGTTTTTCATATTCAACCTTCTTGATGTCACAAAGGTGACACATTCTTTCTTACCATGGTGTTTTGGAGATTGTCCAATGCCTAGTTTCATTATACACCTCATCATAATTATTTATTGTTTTAGAAATATTGATTCTCTTCTTTATGCTAGTCAAAATAGAGAGATACTATTGATATTCAAGGTTAGGGTTAACCACCTCCTTAAAATATCATAAAAAAAAATTATCCTCTAATTCTTTATCACAACATAGATTCTCCTTAAATTTAGCTTGTACAATATTTTAAATATCATCGATATTCTATAGAATAACTTCTTCTTTTATTTTGCGATGATTTATCCAAGACTTGGCATCATTATGCCATCCCCGCTTGAGGCGTTGGTCATTTTGGCTAGATTGTGAAGCAATTTGGGGGGTCCTCTTGTTATACATGTTGTTTATATTATTGTTGTACATTAAGTACCTAATCATAGTTGTTCTCTCATTGGGGTAAAGGATCGCTTCAATGAGGAGGATATGATACAGTGTATTTCCATTAACTTTGAGATTATAAGTTATAAAATAATTTTGGATATACTCTATATTTATCTAAGATTCTCGAGAGATATTGCATCCCCAAACTTCACATCCGCATAATATAACATGAATGATAAGATTCTCAAAGCGGATATTTTTCTTATCCCATAGCCAAAGGTATGTTAATTTACAATTATTTTCAAACCCATAATAATCTTTCTAACCTCCATTTATCCTTTTTATCAATGCTATAGTTCCACTTGAGCTTTTGATTAATATCAATTACAAGATATTTGTATGAAGACACTTACTCCAAGATATTACCGTCATATACAATATTATTGTAGCTAATTGTGTTGGATTTAATGATCATAACCTTGATTTTGTCAGTGTTCACAGTCATACATGTACTAGAGAAGAAGTCCTTTGGGATTCTAAGTTTCTTACTAAGTCACAAGGATACTTTTCATAAAAACAATATCACCATCATAGAGAATAAGAATGATTACTAAATTAGAAAGAATTGTTCCAACACAACATGTGGCTTCCAAACAATCTTCTAACTTGTCAATGTAAATGACAAAAAAGGTAGGGGATAGGTGACAACCTTTATTGACTCCTATATTTCAATTAATTTCTTCTAACCAACCATCAGTGCTCCTAAACTTGGATCGTGAAGATAATAAATTAGTTTTTTGTATTCTTGAATGTAAGTATGTTGATGATTGTCACAAATATGTATTTGCATGTACAAGTGAACCTTTTCTTAGTTATGAGTAGAGGTATGATTTTGTTAATGAAGAATTTCATGAAGCATGTAGAGAGTGAAGATCAATTTTCCAAACGAAAAGTTGCTTCCCCTCAACATATGACTGTAAATATCGAGAATCATCTGACATTCTCGACTTACGATGACTTTCAGAATTATATGTGTTTAAATTTTGGTCAATAAAAAGAGGAGCTATAGGAGAAGTTGAACATGTTTTCTTTCTCATCAAATGATTCCCTCACCACACCAGTTGTTCCTACTGCTAGAATAAAATGAAGTATTTGACTGCCCTCCAATTTTTATGATGCCTTTGCTTTGAAATATACTGAAGAAATTTATGTACAAGAAAATAATCAACAAATGCAAGGTAAACATGTTTCTCAAATATTTTATGAATATCAGGATACTTGTGACATCATAACTGTAGATGTCGGCAGCCACACTATAGTTTCATTTTCCATTGCCTTGAATGCTTCTAGTAGAGACAAAATTACCACTCTAAACTTAAGGGATAAGTTGACAGCGGAAACATATTACAACATTTTTCCGTTCCTTTTTCAGGTCTCGAAAATGAGGATGTCGACGTTTCTACGAAAGAAATTTTTTCACATGGGAAGTCTATTCATTTGGAGCAGAAAGAACATGAGTTTACTATCAATACAGAGGTAAATGGTCATGGATTTTATGATCTGGTGGCTGCATACCTAGAGGATTATATCAATTTTAATCCTCGATCATGGTTTCACTCCAAGTGTGGTGTTAGTTTTTAGAGCAAGTTGTCACTCCATTTTCGAATTTTTATTTTCACGAAGAAGTTTTAAGAAATCCAGTTAGTAGATTAACTGCTTGAATGGTTACTATGGAAATATTATTATACCCGAGTAGAAAGTTTCAACAAATTAGGAGTACGAGAATAATCTCGTAGTTCGAGAATTTAATTTTTAGTTCACAGATTGTTTTTGAGTGTGTTGGTTTTCAATAGCTTGTTTGAATAAGAGACTCCATAGACCAACAAAGGCACTTGGGTTTAGATGCAGTTTCAAATTTCAATAAAGACTCCATATGCCAACAAGGCACCGTTGTTAGCTTTAGTGTTAGTTTTCATAGACGCAAGGATAGAAGACAAAAAGAGGTAAGAAAAGGGAGGTGGGAGAAAGTTATTAAATTGAAAGGCATTGATCTATTGTTTTTAGCACCTCATTGGGAAGTGCTATTGCTGGTTGGATCCAATGTTGTAACCTAGGTATGCACCCCTGCCTCTCCTCTCTCATTTCCCTAGGCCTTCATCAAATGTTTCCTCTTCTAGTTGATAAAGTCAGTTTACCATCTATTACATAACTTTATTTTCTTTGTTTTCTTTCTTGACTAATTCTTTGCACTTTTCTATTTTTATTGAAACCACATAATGTGATTTGGTTCGAATTAATTTTCATCTTGTTTACCTTTAATTGAGATTACAATAGGTCAGTCTTGTATGTTGTATGCACAGGGAAAAACCATGAGAAAATGCATCATTCATAGAAGTCCATTTAGGGTTCAGATTGTAGGATATGATAGATTAAAATTGCAACGGTGGAGATCCAACAAGCCACCCAGATCATTGGTTTTTGTGCATTCGGAGAATCAAAGTCAAGCAAGGATTAACGACCAAACAGAAGTCTCAAAGAGACGAAGTCCCAAAGTGACGAGAGACTACCATGTCAGTCAGGTCTATACTACTTTGGGATATTTTCATGCTTTACATCTTGAAGTTCTGAAGAGCCGAAGTGTCAAAGTGATGAGAGACTTCCACGTCAACCGGGCTCGTACTACTCTGAGAGATTTCCATGCTTTACAGCAGAAGAATACTCCCGAAACCTGAACTCCTGAAGTGAATCTTGTTCGTCCAAAACAAGAGGAAACATGGATGCATATCTCACACTTCAGATTTAATATGGCACTTCGGAGGATTGCGCGAGCAAGCAAAAGAAAAATATGAAAGCCCGAACACCTGAAGTGAATCTTGGTCATCCAAAACAATATGAAATGTGGAGGTAGATCTCTCACTTCGGAGATATGACACTCTGGAGGATTGTAAGAACTATGCATTGAAAAGGATTGAAGCCCAAACTCCCGAAGTAATTGTGGACCATTGATCTCAAATCAATGAGGACCATAGATCTTTGAAATAATTCCAGGGAAATTGAGACCTTTGGCATCTAAACTCCTGAATAATTGAATCATTTCAGGATGCCACATCACTTTCGGCCCATAATACTCCAAGATTTATAAAAACTTTTCATATAAAGGCTCCCGAACTATGAAATTCCGAAGTGACGAGAGACTGCCATGACATCTCGGGAAAATATCACTTCGATAAATATTCATGATTCATGTTCAAAAGATCCAGAGCTCTAAGAAATTGGCGCCATCATTAAATCAAATAATGGGTGTTCTAATATGGAGGACGGATATAAATTTAGCAGGGGCACTAAAGTAGCAGGGTCACCCAGATCAGAGATTGCGATAAGATCAACGACCACACTTCATTGCAGGGATGCAAACTGCCTGAACGTTAACATACTTGAGCGGTCCTGCAATTGAAACCATGGTATTGTTGGAAAGGTACATGGAAACTTGTGGTGGATTGTGGGGGTCGAAGCAGTGTGGACCCAAACCGCCTTTGACAAATTATGAAATCATGTGCTTTTATCACATCTAATCTGAGAGAAACGCATGAAAATCAGCATGGCATTAAGTCAGATCATCAAAGGAAAGTCTCGAGGAGAAGAAGAATGGTAGAAGACCATGACCATTCCATCACAGAGAAAACATGAATGTCGAAGACTCGAAGAGAAACACTAGGAGACCTACCTCTTCCTCAAACAGAGGATGTGAAGAAGCTACCAGATACATCTAGATATCCTCCAATGGTCCCAAACAGTGCGCATGTGTGAAAATACTCATTACAGAAATCAGTTAAGTCACTCCTATTCTTTTTTTCCCACCTAGTTTGTTCAAGCACATGCATCAGTCCAGTTTCATTGCTAGTGTTAGTTTTTAATGATTCAATTCAAGACTCTTTTAGTTTAAAAGCACAATAAGTTGTATTTTGTGTGTCTTAAGAAAGACTCTTTTGATTAAGTCAAGTGTGAAGTATACATTGATGTACTCCATTAGTTCTTTAGTCAAGTTAATAAGTTGTTCTACAATTGTTAATTTAGAGTTAATTCTCACTCCTAGAGGGATGAGAGCCTTTGCAACTCTGATAAATATGTAGTTTTTGTATGTTTTGAGGTTCAGATTTTGGGAAAGGATAACAATACATCAAACTGGTTGGACCCGTTCTATGCATGGATTAAAGCTCTCTACCTAGTGAATATACTCTTGATGAAAATGTTTAGTTCAAATCCTCATGTTTTTTTATCTTATCTTGAATGCAATTTTGATTTTTGCAAAGTACATTTGATTTCCTTCAGCTATTGTATAACTTGTCTTTATTGATATGCAACCTATGGAAACAACTAATGCTTGGTGCATATTTTTTTTTATTGCAACCTTTGGGAGAAATTGCATTTTTGATACATGTTTAATGTCTTGAAATGATATTTTAAAGTATTAAACTTCTTGCAGTAGACTATTCATTGAGTGGCTTGTTGTTCCCCTTTGTTTGTATTATTTCACTTGTCTGTCATTTGTGTACCACTAGCCAAGGAGGACCCTCATGCATATCATTTTTCCAACCCAACCTTTCCCATGTCTTGGTAGAACCGACCCTCTAACTGACCAACAAAAAATTGAAAATCAACTATTCCAAACTTGAGGTGACCTAATGTTGACCTAATGTTGCCCTTGAGGTGACCTAGTGACCTAATGGTGAAAATCAACTATTCCCCTTGAATGTTTGTCTTTGATATATGAATATTCAGATTTGATCTTTTATACTATAGATTAGGGTAGATCCAAGCTAGATTTAAGATTATAACCCTAGGAAGAAGTGTAGAATGGTATTGTTTTGTCTTTGGTGTGTAGGTTCAAGTAGGTTGTAGAAACTAGAGCTATAACTTTAGTACTGAAGTATCCAAGATACATTAAGGATAATATTTAGGAAAACTATAAGTCATTCTCCCAATTCCTTGTGTGTGATATTATCGCTTGCTTCTAGGAGAACCATAGGAAATATATCCCATTCTTGTCTAGGATTTGTAGGCCAATTCTAGGGAGATCTTACTGATCTTCTTAGTGAGATTCCTGTGAGAAAAAATCATATAACTGATTGATGAGCATACTGGGGGAGAATTATTCTCTAATAGAGTATCTTTTCCTACCTCTTCCTTTGTTTTGTGATTTTCATTTTATTGGCTCACATTAATTGATTCATAACTCAGACCCACTATATATGAGAGAACTGATCTAGATATGGAAGATCTAGAACAAACCCACATTCTTCAAAAAGAAAAAATTTCCATGCCTTGATTTTTGCACCCAAGTGTCTTGCAAGGCTCCCCTTCTTGTTGGTAGGGATGTGTCCCACGAGACCCTATCAAAACTATAATTTTGTAGTGTAAAACCCAAGTTTTTTAGATTAGGACCTCCTCTAAGTCTATGAGGTTCTACAATAGTCTATTTGGGTCTAGTTTTTCCTTTGTTTTAGAGTGTGATTGTCGCGTAAATTATTTTTCAAGTCTCCTTTCAAAGAATTTGTGTGTATTTTTTTCCATTTCTTGGATAGTTTCTCTTATTGTCTAAGATTTCTAGCGAAGTTGGGAAGAGAATCAAATAGATATGAAGAGATCTAGTTGTTTCTTTCATTGGTTGTGTGTTTACCCTACTATGAGCTTTGTTCTTCATTAGATCCACTGTCCTAGGAAAGTATTTGGGTGTGATCATTGTAATGACATTAGAGTAGGAGGATACCTACTAATTCCTATTATCCTATAATCCTTTTGCTTGTTTTTTGTTTCTGGTTCCCTTTTTGCATTTTTCTTTCTTGTTGAGATTAGAAATTGTTTACATTGCAAATTGTAAAAAACATTAAAAATCCAACAATATTTGTTGCATGCTTAGTTTTCTTTTGAAGCATTAGTGTTGTAAGTGCATTAGAAGAATTAGTTGGTTTCAGAGAAGTTTTATTTTTTGGTTTCTTGGTGTGTTTGAGGATCTATTTTTGAAATTGGAAAAGAAAAGGAAAATATCTATCCCTTCCATAACTAGCCAGTCATTGAATTGAAATTTTTTCATTTGCATCTTTGCATTACTTGGTTGTGTTAATATTCATCACATCATTGAAAGTTTCATCTATTACCTATGGACCTAAGAAACAACCTCTAAAAAGAAATGCTTAATCTGAAATTATTTAGATATTTTCATTGATAGAAAACCAACACTAGATAGGTTTAGGGCCTTGGATTAGGATTGGATCATAAAATCTCCAAGGCCACACTACTCAACCTAGAAATCATTAAATAGAGTGAAAACCAATTCTTGCAACTAGTGTGTCAGGAATCTCCTCTAACACATGAGTCAAGCACGAGGTCGCATCAGGGAAAGTAGGGAGATTACCCCTCTACTTGTTTTTTTGTTTTTGATACCGCTTTGACCGTTACATGTACGAGGGTTCTGTTGGTTAAAACCTTCAAATATTTGGGCTTAGTAACCCTTCCCTTATGTGCAATTGGACCTATGATTGATCGCATGGCCATTGATTGTTAGCTGGTATCCTTAGTGACCTTTCCTAGGGAGCTATAGAGGTGATTGTAGGTGGGACATGCCTATAGTACCTGGGGAAAACTTCATTCATGTTCTAAGTTCCCCTGGAGGGTGCCCCATTAGTAAAGGATACTTGCATTGGTTAAGGATATTTCATGTATATCATCGTAACTACTCCTCCCACCTTCTCCAACTAATCTTTTGGGGGACTTGACCACCCCCCATAGGGTTGGTTTCTGAAGGCCCTTTAAGCCAATTGGTTTTCTTGTTGTTTTCCTAGATTTGATTAAGGGTGTGCTCTTTGAGTCTAATTCTGCTTTGACCATAGGTTGATTTTTGTTTGTTGGTAACATAGTCTATTCACCATGGTTGAATTTCCATGCCATTCATGTCAATTATGGGGACTTGAGCCTATTACAGAGGTACAATCACCTCTAAAGGGAGATGACATACATGAAAAGGAATTCGAAGGGTCTTATTTTTTGTTTGAAGAGGCCATCTTGGTTGAGGTGGAAGTGGTCAACGAATTCCATCCACCCAACTTGAATATCACTTTAACTGAACCTGATGCCCCTATACTAGTCCAAGTAAGGGAAATCTTTAGTGAGCATTTCTATTTGTTCAATCATCCTCCTAACATGTTTGGACCTAGTGTCTCATCTAGTGTAGTCAATACTACAATCCCATCATCAAGTGGGATGGGGGGAAACCCCTCTAGAGGCATCCCATTCATGTCCATATTTCCACCCCTTAGCTCCATTGGAACTACACCATACACACATTTTGTTTTAGGTTCCTCCAACTAGAGGGTGTCAGTTGTGTCATCAACTCCATACATTAGTATCCCTAGCATCCCAATGCCCATCCCTTATTTTCCCACTTCCATATTCTTTTGTAGTAGGGGGTTGATCTTTAGTTTCAACATGGGAAGTGGAGCTCCTTCCACTTTCGCCAATCCAATGAGAGACCTTCCATTATCAGGTGGGAATGCATCTTTTGAGTGGAATATTCCTAGTGGTTTTGGGGTTGTTCCTAATAAACCTCAAAGTAGTTGTACTTCTAGAGGATTTCCTTTCCTGTGGTTTAGGAAACCTTTCCCTGGGGGCACATCCCTTGGGGGAAAATGGATTTTTTTGTTTATGAACACATATGGTCCTGGAAGGTTCTTCCCTAGGTATAACTTTGGGAACATATTTCCTTTAGATTCCATGTTCCCCCCTAGGTACAACCACCTTGGGGGAATTTTTGGTCCTGGGAGCAATCATGATCCTAGTAATACCACCATTCCTAGAGAAACTCACTGCACCAAAAAACCTAAAACTTCCAGGAGTACAAATATAGGGGGACCTCAAGGTATATCTAGGACAACAAGGACTTCTCCTACATCCATTTTTCATTCACAACGTTACCTTTCCTCGTAATGCTCAATTCACCTGATTTTTCATGGTTAACAAATGAACCTATAGTCCATGACCCCTCATGGTCAACAATTCCATCGAATCTACTATAAGACATTCCTAAGTTTGATGAGAAGATGAGAGAGGACCCCTATACACACATCATGACTTACTGCTTGTGGTGTTCATCCAACTTGTCGATGAATGATAGTGTAAGGTTGTTTATTTTCTAGAGATCCCTGACTAGAGACATCATTCAATGGTATATTGAAATTAAAGGCCATTCTCTTAGAAGCTTCAATGACATGGTTATGGTATTTTTAACACACTACCAACTGCGTATTCAATACAAGACAGGAACAAAGCACTTGAATTCTCTATGTAAAACTAATTCTACTCACATCTCCAATCATATACATGAGTGGCATCAAAGATGTAGGATGATTAAGACTCAAATTCTAGACAATATCTTTATGGAGTGGTTCACCAAGTCCCTCTTACCACCCATTACCAGGGATGTAGCGATGACCAGGGTGGCCATCGAGGACAAAACCATTTTATGTGCTCAAAATTTGGACTTGATTTATTCTCATTCATGTACTCTATATGAAATCATTCCAAATGCTCCTCGCCTGTCAACTAATCCATGTCAACCCAACCTAAGGACCAATGTTGATGGTGTATTTGGTTCTATTTCACATGCATTTTTTAACCAGTTATCTCATCAAATGGGTCAACTTTTCATTAAGTCACACCCGTCAGTGTTTGGCACTAATGCTCAAAGTACTGCAATCCCCTCTTATACCTTTCAGGTGAATTCGATGCAATCCACACAACCAAAAAGTACTCAACAATATGGAGGAAAGAAAAAGGGGAATAAAAAAAAATTCCAATACTAAGAATGGGACTGCATCTACACAAAACACCTAGGAGGGAGGGACTAAAGAAAAACAAAAGAGTCTTTTTCTATGCACAATTTTTGGGGAATACCATGCCACCCATTAGTTCCCTCGAAAGGATGAGGTCCATATACTCTTGGCACAACAATTGGCCCCTAGTATCCTATTGTATTAACCCATCCTTTCCCCCCTCAACCTCAAAACATGGTTTCCACAATTCCTTCCCTTCGTCAAGGGGGCATGGTAGGTAATCCTCACTATGAGGGGTCTTCCTCAAATGTCGTCATTTTCATGTGTGACCATTCAGTCAATTTGCAAATGCGAGCCAAGAATTATGACATTATTGATTCTTCTCATGCCGCATTAGAAGAAACATATTCTTCCTAGCCTCGTGGCCATATTTAGATTGAAAACATGTATTTTGATGTGTCGTTTCACCCCATGATGGTAACTCTTCGATGCATGACACATAATACCAACACTCGAGTTGCCCACGATTATAATATTGTGGAAGACTTGGCCTAGGCACATTATTCCATGTTAGCACTTGGATTTCTCTAAAGCTTCCCAACGCAACAAAAATCCTTGTTGTCTTCTATAGGTGGGGTTGATCCCTTGGAGTTGAGTTTGATAAACTTTGAGACGATTTAAGTTACTCATACGATCTCCCATCATCTCTACTTTCATATCATAGTTAGATCATTAGGGAAAATTTCTATCAGACAGTGGTGGATGAAGGAGCCTTGACTTGCATAATGTCCATTTCTTGTTAAAAGTCCCTTGGCTCTTCTAATATTGGCACATATGTGACACTATTGAAATATTTCTATGGAAACATTTTCCAACCCCATGGAATAAACACTACCTTAGCCATCGAGTTAGGGGGCAATAATGTCTCTATTGATGTGGAGTTTTTTGACCGACCTTTTGATTATAATATGTTACTTGGGCATACTTGGTTCTACAAGATGAGTAAAGTATTGTCTTTGGTATTTAGGGTCCTATTATTCCCTCACCAAGGGAAAATCACAGCAATTTATTATCTTAAATTTTGTACCCCAGACCTTGGATCCAATGCGAGGTCGAATATCCCCTTTGTTGGTGATACCACACAGTCTTATATAAGCATCAGTGTGGGGATGTTCAAAGATCCTTCATTGATGTGAATATTTCCCTTTCCCCACCGTCTCCCACTTCCAATGCATCTCCTGTAAACATGGTTTCCTCATATAATAATGGATCCCTTAGGTTTGTTGATCCTTAGGTGGTACCTCATACCAAGGATGTTCATAAATATGGAGCATGCATACCATTCATCATGGTAAATATTGTTTATCCGACAATCCCATCATCATCCATTGATATTGATCAATAAATCCATCTTCATATTGAGTGTTATCAACCTACTCCTCTCAAACATGTTATTGACTCTCTAAGTTCATATGAAATCCTATGTTCTAAGTTGGCTTTGGAAGAGGCCATCCATGAAGTCATGGATTCCATAGAAAATCCAAGGGATGAGGTGTTACATAAATAATCTTATCCTCATTTGGAACTAATGATAGTTTACATGATGATTCTTGACCTGAGACTGGGGGAATTTGATCGAGAATCTAGTGGGGGAATTTGCTTCCCCTTCCTTCTAAGATTCATGTTTCATATTTACTTCATGTTTTTATGGGTCCTAACAAGGATATTTCAATATAGATCACTAAACCACTCATGATCAACATCTTTGGTTGGAACCATTCATTCCTATGTGCCATGGCCCTTGTATGGTGAGCCCTATGATGTCGACATCGGCTCATGATTTCATTTGTTATGAAAACATTCCTTGGTCTGATCCTTGCCATAGGCTCTACCTTTTGTAAACCATAAATATGTGTAGTGAATTGTACATAGGTGGGTGGTGTGAGTTCTTTTGTTTTGCACATATCATATCCAAAAAATAAAAAAAGATTTTCTTTTTTGAGATTTCATTATGCATTTTGATCTTGTAATCTATTTTAGACGTCCTTGATAGGATTGTAGGGAATTTTTTTACGAATATGGAGATGTCCACTACACTTGAGGTATATATTTCTAAACTAGCATATAGGGATATGTTTTTCCCTGCATTTTCCTCTTTGCATTATTAACCATCCATACTTCCATTGTTATGCCTTAGGTTCGAACCCGATTGGTTATGATATTATCCATTCCTTTTGCATGTTGTAACTAGTTTGGTAGTGCCTACCCTTCATGGGCTCCCTAGTTAGCACATGAATTTTCATTCGGTGTCCATGCTACATTTTACTGTAGGTCTTAGAGCCCTCCTTTATCCCCACCATGACTTGAAGATTGAGCCTCATTCTCCTCTCTTCATCTATATTCTAGCCACATCCTAAGTGTGTTCCTAAAAACCTTTTTATGTTGCTTAATGGTCACATATGCATTTGTTCTTCGTCTCATACCTCGCACCGTTCGATGTTGTTTTCCCATATCCCTCTTACTGCTATGTAGTATCCTTCACCACCCTCCTCTTTCATTATTTGGCCTCCATTATTCACTCATCTACCTAATGAGAGAACATCTTCTAAGAGTGGACCTAATTTTTTAGTACCATTTGCATTCTCGATTGCTTAGTTCAGTTCCATGCACTTGGAGATAAGCACGCAAAATATAATCATGAAGGATGTATGTAATATTACATTCAGAGGACAACAAAGTTTATATAGTTTTTCCAAATTTTGTTAGAAACGTTCAAGAGATAGAGACACATATTCTACTTAAAATATTGAAGTAACATGTTTTTTATTATAAATATGTCACCTTCCATGATTTTTAAAAGCGCATTTTATTTACAAATATGTTAAAAATCTTGAAGTAATAGATTTCCCGTATAAAATGTTTAAGTGATCAAGTAAAAACATCGAAATAACAAATTCATTGTTGGGAAACCTGTTAACTTAAATAAGAACATTAAAATAACAAATTGGTCCCACTAAACATACTAAATTAACAAGGTCCTTAGTCAAAAACATGGAGGAAGTACATAATGTTTTCCAACATAAGAGGACAAAGCTTGTGATTTCATGAATCTGACAAGAGAGAGTTCAATATAGAAAATGCTTTAGTATGAGGTCACGCACACCAACTTGCTAGCCTCTTTCATGCCATCATAGTTTGAGGTAACTTGTTCTTTATATGGAGAAATGATAATGTAGAGGTGTTTGGCTTAGAATTACTAATTAAAAAAATGCATACACATTAGCACAAATAACAACAACGTGTACTCGAGATGTAAGCCTCGATGGAAGAACCAAAATATGAAATTCAAATGCGTAAATTACTACTTACTTCAAACCAAATATATATATATATATATTACTGCTTAATTACTATATATATATAAATTACTACTTAATTATACATACGAGATTCAAAATTTTACTTCTTCATAGTTATCTTTTACTTTGTAATATTCAATAGAAGAACACTTATTTAATTCACTTTGTTGTTATTATGTATTATTTCTTTTAGCAATGCTAAGCCTACACCTATCCATTATCATTTTTACATATCCACCATAAGTTACCTTAAACAAGAATGACATTAATGACCATACCAAGTTGGTAAACAAAACTATATATATATATATTAGAATTTATAAAGTATTTGACAAAAATATGTTTATTAAGAAGAATTATTAAAGGTAAAACACAATTTATTAAAGTGTAGAAAGATGAAATTTAAGAAATGGAATTAGATTTTTGATTATATATAATTTTTGTTTATGAAAAATTTCTATAAGTCAAATTTCATCTCTTATAATAATGATAATGGTATGTTACTTTTCCACCAAAATATAATGTATATGTTCACTTGAAACATAGTTTTAGTATCAAAATGACAGAATTTATTTAAACAAATTTGGGAAGTTGGATATGCTAACTAGTTCTTGTGGTCCTCTCCTATATTTTGTGTTAAAACTATGTTTGATTGTTGTTGATAACATCTTAATCTAACACATAGGTATCTTTCTATGTAGTGATTTCCTTAGTTCAAATCAAGTTACCAACTCACAAAACACAAAAATACACTACTCAAATACTCAAGTCAAATAAAACCACAGGTACTGAGATAATTTTATTATGATAAAATCATGGCTCTAGTAATAGGGATAATCACCCACTGAGAGAAATAGAACTACAGAAAACCCCAACAAAGTCTGATCTACTAAAAGACTCATATTTTTAGGGACCTAACCCCTCACATAGGTAAAACAATGTATTCCGATGTAATAAAGGTCAATATTAATAAAGCCTTGCAATAAAGTAGAATAAGTCGAATGTAAGAAGACCTAATAGAAGCTTCCACTTCTAGAAGGATCTTCCTCTAGATCGTTCTAATGATAGAAATATTTAGTATAAATAGGAGTCGAGGGTATGAAGACCCTAGCTTGGATATTATTCTAATAGAGTTCTGCTCAACTAGAGGTTGCCCCCTTGAAGAGGCCCATGAACATTTCTCTTAGTAATTGAAGTGCTCTTTCTGGTGTTATTCTATCATCATTTCAGTATTATTGTCATGTTATTCTGGTTATATTATTGTCCATCTTCCATTTACAACATTTTATTTCTATTATGCATACTTTCTATATCTGGATTATTACAAGTGGTATCAGAGCACTTTCCTCGGTAAAAATTGTGGGTTAAATTCTTTATTCAGGGTAGAGATGTATTATGGCGTCTTTAAGTGTTATAGAAAGATTTTCCACAACATTGCTATCTTGCACAAAGGGATTTTTCCATTTCCCTGTGTAGACTTGTCATCCCTTTTTGATGAATCCAGAGACAAAAATACATATTTTTCCACATATACACACCCTATCTACTATACAACATGCGTATATGAAGGTTGCTCCATTACAACCCATGTATATTGGTATTTGTTCCAGAAAATACAAAAATGAAGTCGGGTTTCCATGTCACAATAGGATATATCTGATCCTTTGCGTTCCATATACTTGAAATGTTTCGACTCAGCCCTTCAGTTGTATTTTGAAGGCTATAAGAGAACAATTCCGAGCCATGGAAAAGGAGGAGAAAACATTCAACTTTGAGAGCAAAGCTACTCTAGAGAAATTACTTCATATTGAGTCCGCATCCCTTTGACCCTCAAGAAAGAACACAGTGTTTAGACCCCAATCTCTTTCCCTATTGTTGAGAGAACCTCATTGTCTCTTTTCTATGAGCTTGCCTTTGGTGGAGGATTGAAGTGGTGGAGGCCCAGTTGGAAGGAACTTGGTTTCTTGGTTTCGAAACGTGTCAACACAGAAGTCTGTAATGTTTTCGCTTCTACTGATCATTTATTAATAGAAATACTCTTTTCCCGTCCAATTGGTATCGTGAATATATATGATTATTATCCATGGGCATATTTGTAATGTTTATTAATGGATTATGTTATCTAATGTGCTAACCCCTTTATATTATTACTATATACTTTCTCTACTAGTTTTTTGAGAACTTGTTGCAGGTACAAAGCTTTGGGTCAAAGTACTCAACAGTGGAACATCATCAAATGTTGGAACAAGGTAGGCTTATTTATTATCATGCTTGTACATTGGTTTATATAACATATGTTGGAATTGAGTAGAATTCTGCAGCCATACCTGTCTTTTGTGGTTTACCCTGGCCATAGAGAGTTTTTCCCTCATAATAGAATTTGCAACTCCACTAGGGAGAGATCTTCTTCCTAAGGGTTGAAGTATTTTTTCTCCTTGAATTTCTCCTTTTCCTTTGTGTTTCTTGTCATATCACTGCTTGACAGATTTTGTTCACTCTGGGTTTGAGTTTTCAACGCATAGTTAGTTGAAGGGATAACCCCCGAATACGGGCCTAGCGTCAGAGATATTTTTGTGGATTTATTCATATTTGGGGATGTTTCCAATACCCATGCCTCTATGAGAGGTGATGCTTTCAAGGTTTCAGGCTTTTCTACCTTTCCCATACAGTAATCCAGACTTACGACTTCTCGCCTGTGCATCGGTTATACAGTGGTTTATTAGTTTCTTGACTTAGGTATCTCATAGGTTACTTGAAGGGGTTATTCTTCTTGTACCCTGGGTCAGATAGAGGTCAGACAACACACAACCTTTATGGAATATTACCTCTCTAGGGGGATCTGACCAACTAGTTGTTAAACCCATGAGGGCCCCTATAACTGATTTTGTTACCTCCAAACTTTAACAGGGATTCTCAAGTCCCTCTTGGATGAGACATATCTTCTTTAGCAAGGGAGACCATTTAGCCACTTTAGCCCATTTGCATGCATATCGGTCATTTGACTTTTGGCGTGCTCTTTGACTACTAGTTGACCTTAGGATTTTGTGTTGAGTCTCTATTATCATGGATAGAAGAGTTCCTTTATCTCCCTCATTTGCTTCTACCCCCCCCATGATGTTCACTCATTTCATGGGGATGGATCCTTCTGCTTTGCATTATGGTATGCAGAATTATAATACTCGGTCAATGCCTTCGGTCTATAATCATTTTTCTAATGGTATGTCGTACATGTCTTCGCACTTTCCATCCTCTGTGAATCCTAGTTGTGGTTTTGGGGGCATGATGCCTCCCTATTCTCCTTTTTCGTTTGGTGGGAGTCACATCCCTCAAACACCTCTTACGGTAGGAGGTTGGAATAATCCTTCCTATGAATCCTTTGTTCTAGGAGAAAGTGCTCAAATGGGTGGTCATTCGACTTATTACACTACACCCACCCATCCTTCTTCCACTATGTCAGTCCTACAAACACTTTTCCCATGGTGGAGCTTCGTCTTCTCCTCTAGTGTTCCATCTAGAGGAAGTCAGTCTTATATTATGGGAAAACCCTCTCACAAATTTCCTTTGTCTGGGGGAAACATATATCCTCACATGAGTAACCTTTGTCATGTTGCTTTCTCTTTGCAAATGACTTCGATGCCCTTACAACCTATTATGAATCAGTATGGAGGAGGATATTATCCTGCTGAGCAGGGAAATGGTGTATACCAGAACCCTTCTTGGCCTTCAATTTCTCAAAATCAATCTTTCCTTGGACCTTGGTCTCAAATGCCGCAATTCACCACCACCACAAGTCCAGTCACTATGTGTCATACGGGTCTTACATCACCAACCTATACTAGCCATGTTGGATATTGGTCGACAACCTCTATGAGTCATGTTGAAGACCTGCAACTAGTCACTGTAAGTCATGTTGGGGCCACAAGTCTAGTCACTGCATGTCATATTGGCATTATATCACCAACCTCTACTAGTCATGTTGGAGATTGGTCGACAACCTCTATGATTCATGTTGAAGACCTTCAACTAGACGCTATAATTCATGCTGAGGGCACATGTTTGGTCACTGCTAGTCACACTGCACATCCATGGTCACTGCTAGTCACACTGCACATCCATCACCAACCTCTGATAGTCATGTTTGGGATCCATAACCAACCTCTTCTAGTCATGTTGGATATTTGCTACTAGCCTCTACAAGTCATGCTAGGAGCATGTCAACAATCACTGCAAGTCATGTTGGGGGAATTCAAATGATTGAGAATCCTAGATGTCTCAGACGTAAGCCTAGATTCCTTTGCAGGATTTGTGAAGGAAGTTACCTTACATGTTTGTGTCCTATTACTACTAGGATACCAGAAACATGGAGCTCACCTAAGGGCTATTCAAGTTCTGAGGCATCTATGGATTCAAAACACTGTGTTCCTTCTTTGGTTGATACAATAGTCATGCCGATACAATATTTGGATGACACCCCTTTCCCTTTAGGGGTTGATGCGCCCTTTGACCTTTTTGTCTCACATCTTGTTGAACGTGTAGTCACGTCAATGAAATCTTTGACCGACACCTCTCCTATGTTCGAGGGTGATGCGTCTCTTGACCCTGTTGTCTCACATATTATTCAACCAATGGTCATGTTAATGCAATCTTCGACTGACAACACTCCTATTTTTTGGGGTGATGCACCTCTTGAACTTATTGTCTCACATTATATTCAACCAATGGTTGAGGAAGTGGTCATATCCATGCAATATTCAATCGACCCCACTCTTCTCTTGGAGAGTGACAAGTCTAAGAAAGTGGTTGCGCCAATGCAATTTTTAGTCCATCCCGTTCTTTTGGTTTCATACCTTCTATGCCATGTCTTTAGCATTTCTATTACTTCACCTTCTGAGCAAGACAAAGTTTTACTCTTCTCGAGTTCTCTCCCTCCAAGTCTTGACGAGGTTCCCTTTGATTGGGATGGTCTTGTGGGGTATCCAATGCCTCCGCCTATGTCTTTTCTAGGAAGAGACATTATATGATATAACATGAAGACGATAACCTCTGTTAGCACTTTGTCCTCCTCAACTTGGAGAGCTTTGGGTCTTCCCAATCTTGTGTCGGTTCTTCATAATATATTGACATTCCATAGAAAGTCCGCATGGGAGCCTTGGCCTCCACCATTACATTCTGCTTAGAATCTCCCTAACGAATCTGAATTAAGCTCTTTTCCGACTCGTTCAAAAAGAGAAAAGATCACTGAGTGATTTGTCCCTTTCAAACTCGTTAAATTGGACTTGAAAGGTCATGAGTCATAGTTAAGCTCTTTTCAAACTCACTTTCTAAAAAATGAAAATATTGTTGAGTGATTTGTCCCTTTCACACTCATTAAATTGGATTTGAAAGGTCATGAGTCTTAGTTAAGATCTTTTTCTACTCGTTACCAAAAATAGAAAAGATCGTTGAGTGAACTTGTCTTTTTCACACTCATAAATTGGATTTGAAAATACATGTATTTGGCACAAGTTTATCCATTTTTCACACCAGGTAGACTAAAAGACATAAAAAAGGACATTTTTTGGCGTTAAGTTGTGATTGCATCTCATGCCCTCGCCTACAGTATTGAGTCTTTATATAGTTCTTTCTTTGCAATATAAACTGTTGCCTAAGAAATTTTTGCATCCTCAACAAAGTAGAGCCTTGTTTATATCCTTCACAATTTGACACCCTATACCCTGGAGGGAATATCACCCCGAGTGTCCATCTCCCACATGCATTTCCTTGCATTGAGCATAGGTACGTTCCACTGCTGGAACTAGTTTTTCTTACTTGCGACACTCATTTCTTCCTCTGTATCATAGCATTCATTTTTTATGAAAAAACAAAAAAGGATGGGTGGGAAGGGAGTAATATATTTTAATTGGCAGCAGTCGTGTCGTCTTTGAACAAAGAACAAAATTATTGAGTCCTTGTGTCATCATAATTTTGGGTTTAGCATGGCCTTAGGAAGTTGATCTCATTACAAAGTTTTTCTCTACAGACTGGTTACTCTTCCAGTCTCTATAGAGAACATTATTGATGCCACCTACATCAAATAGTTACATCATTGATTCTATGTGGATGGATTCTACCACATGTCTCATGCTCTTGTTCAAAGGAAGTCTATCAACCCGTGTCAGCCATTCCTCATAACTCTTGACTTTGCATGTCGACGATACCCTCAATTTGTCTCAGAATCACATGATACTATGGTCTTATCATGAACCCTAGCCCTACTTTCATCATTGGTAGGTCACCTTGAACCCAACTGATCTGGATTATTTTTGGCACGAAATGAGAGTGGAGATATAATAAAGAAATGCACAGAGATATTGAATATATTCAATAATATAACAGAAATGTATCAGAGATGCAACCATAAACACAGATATACAGTAATACATGATTTCTATTAAT